>CM070831.1:6321480-6408980 GCA_036326025.1 Chrosomus eos
GCTTGTAATTCAACCACTAGAGAGTGTGTTTGGTCACAAATAATGTTCATTCAAGTTCCAACTGCAGGAAGTTGGTTTAATAATTGTAGATATTGTTGTAATAGACAAAGAAGAAGAAAAAAAAACTGTTAGGCCTATCTGTATACTAACATTAATCATAAGCACGAATATGGTAAAAAAGAAAAAAGAGTTGCTGTTTTTTCCCCAAGGCACCTTCTGGGTGTGTATTTTTCTTGACAATTTTGAGGAAACTTGTCAGTTTAAAAAAGAAATGCATTCTTATGTTCATACTTGCATGCTTCTTGTGTCTCCCAACCTGTTTGATAACATTTCCCAGAAGTCAAAGCAGACGCTTAAACCTGCTTTCCAGAAGGAAAACTAACAGCATACTTTTCATAACATAACGATGAGAGTGTAATAAAAAAAAACTATTACACATTAGAACAAAAACAAATCTTTCTTGCTTGCTTGCTTACAGAACGAATGGATAAAAGCTATTGCCCATTAGAACTAAAAAAAATCTTTCTTTCTTGCTTGCAAAATGAATGGATATATGGATGGATGGACTTGTCTTTAATTGTAAAAAGCATCTTGCCTTTCAATAAAAGCAAGAACATTTTAACTTTTGTATTTATATTAATCGATTCCATCTCTGTTTAATTTACTACATTTTAACATATTAGTATTTCTTGCTAAATGTATTCTAATTTTTGTATTGTTATGTAAATATGTAGCCTAATTGTATTCTCTTTAAGGGTGACTTTTTACCATCTGTCTAGGGACTGCAGATGAACAATAGCCTTTTGGCTAATTCTGGCATATTGACAGAAATGTTTATTAATATGCACTGTCCCTGTAATAAATATTTTTTTTTTTTTAAATTAGCTTATCAATTCACACCCTTATAAAAAAAATAAGCACACCCTTATAAAAAAAGAAGTATACTTCAAGTTCATTTTATATGTATATAAAGTAAAGTAGGCCTATACGTAGCTTAGTAAGTACACTAATATCAATTTACTATAAGTATGCTTGTAAGGGAACTGTTTCAATACAACTTGGGACCAAATTGGCCCACTTTTAGTGTATAAAAGTATACTTTAAGTGAAACAGTACTTAGCCATACACAAGTTTATATCTTCGTTTTAACGTTACATTAAATTTAATTAACACTAACCATTTTGTAGTAAATTTTAAGTAGGCCTACAATTGATGATCTAGAGGATATTCATGTCAGTGAAATTTATGGACATCATATGCAGTGATCTACGCTGTCGCTAAGTAGCTATTATCTGCTGAATTAGCAGTGCGCGTTATTTGCAGTTCGTTTTTCCAGCCGCCAGAGGGAGTGTGTGAACGAGGGAGTGTGTGAACGCTTACACACAACAGCAGGACTGCTTTCAGTTAAAGCTGCATTGCTGTGAACGAAAATGTGTTTGTGAATTTAGAGTAAATCATATCCTTATATTTTATATTGATTGACACACATATTTATGTGTGAATTGTTGATGATCATTTCACTTATCAAAAATGATCACATTAAACAAAACAAATTATCTACGAAAAAAATAAAGCCACCCTCCAACCCTAACCTTGCCAGTGTGACAAAAATTATTTCTTTGTACACTACTAGTAATTTATGTTTCTTGCAATCTTAAAAGCATTTCCATATAAAGGCTGCTTAAACTTATGAGATTAGTTTTAAAACACATAATAATAATACATAATATAATAATGACCTAGCTAATACAAAATAATAATATGTCTTGATTCAATCTTAACTTTTTTTTTTAAAGAATGGACCATAAACATTTATTGTATTTCAGTGGTTTTCATCACCTGAGGGTGTGAGCATCATGTGACAGTGAGAATCTGAATCATCACGGGGTGTGTCAGTGGTGGAGCACCTCTAATGATTGGCTCACAGAGGAGAAAGAGTTCCGGAGAGATACATTACCTCATAGCTGAGGAAAGAGGGATGAGCTCATACTCACCTGACTCATATTCCCAGCTCAGAGAAGCATTTACACTCAATGTAAAGACCCGAGTGTTTATTGTGAGAGAGAGAGAGAGAGAGAGAAAGAGAGAGAGAGGGGGGGGGGAAGGGTCAGTCATAGTGTTCAATAGCAGGAAGACTTGAGTGCATACTAATATCTCTTGAAATATAAATGATAAACTAAGGAATTGCAAAATAGAAAATAAAAAGGCATAAATGGAATTAGAATCTCTTAGAACAAATATTGTATTATTATTATAATTATTATTATATACTATTATTCATTGTTATTATTTACAAATATATAAACACAAATTGCATAATCCATATTAAGTGTGATTGATTCATTGATATTGAATTTATATAATGTAATATCAATATCAGACCAGATGCTGGAAATCTTATTCTAATGCTTGCATTGTCGACAACAACAACAAAAAAATCATGAAAAATAATAATACAAGCAGAATTTCAGAATCTGCTCTAAACTGATAATATCATATCATATCATAAGAAATCATTAAATCATTTCTTATTAAAATGACAGTTTTGTCAAGAAATAAAAAAATATATATTTTCAATATATTTTATGTATTAGTTAAGTTTGAGGTATAATGCTGACTGATTCATTTCATTGTTATATGACACCACATTACGGCATGGCATGCGTACTGACAAATGCTCTGCTGGATGATGTCATATTAGGTCATCATTTACAGTATGTGGGTGTAGTAAATACAATATGAGTATATGTAAACATATTGCTCCTGCGAGGAGAGAGAATCTTCAGCACAGACTACAAAAGACGTTTCCAATGACTAGACATGCAGGTTCTGAGTTGAAAGACAAAAGAGGGACTTTATAAACGAAAAGACCCAGGCCCACAGATAGGCTGGGCAGCCCAGGCAGGAAACATGATCTGTTATCCATAGTTGATATTGATTTAGGCCTTGGGATCCCAGTAGACACCATTAATGGAGGCAACTGACCTTTTGGACATACTGACTGTCACTAAGGTGCTGGCTCTGATCCAGAGTGTGTGAGAAAGACCCGTCCTGTACATCTCATATAAGTGTTGCCATCTGATCGACTGCAATGGTCTCCTTAGAAACTTCACGTGCCAAACCGTTTGACTGGCCAATTAAAAACACTAGAAAACTGTAAATGCAAAGGATAAGAGCTGATCGCCTCTATATCTGCCATGAGAAGAATTTGTTAAGCATCTTTCATAAGAAATTATTGGAGTATATGCTTGCCTTTGATGGTAAAGAAATATGACATTCTGTGATCTTGTATAGTCAATATGCATGTAAATCAAACCAGCTGCAAGATTTTGCAAACTACACTACAGCGTCATGTTGTCACTACAAGCGCATTTTTTAGTCTAAAACTAAAACACACACACACACACACACACACACACACACACACACACACACACACACACACACACACACACACACACACACACACACACACTATATATATTATATATATATATATATATATATATATATATATATATATATATATATATATATATATATATATATATATATATATATATATATACAACTGCATGTATGTGTGTGTTGCAATTTTACAGCATCTGTTAATTATAACTTTAGCTGACCAAAATTTATATTAGTGTTTGAACTGTTACCTAACCCTAGCTTGCCTATAAATCATATTTAATAGATTTTGACTGTGGGACTTACCCCATAGTGTGATTAGATGCCCTACTTCAAGGTCAACACATGTTCAATTAATTAAATACTTTTTATGTTTTTGTATTCACATGCATGTTTCAAAACTATATATTAATATATATATGTCTAAAAGCTTTTCATGTATAAATATGTCAGTACAGATTAGTAACTGATTTTCACAAATAAACCCACCCTGAAAAGAAATATTCACTGGGGGTAAAAAGTGTGACAAGGAGTTTAAAATTAACAAAATGTTTTTTTGTATCAGTTCTACAATTCAAGCTACATTTTGTTTGTATTATTATTATTACTGTAATTATTAGTATAGCTGCTGCTGTTGTGGCTGTTGTTGTTGTTCCAGATTTCATCTTTGCCGCCAGGCGTGGCATCATGAGGACAGTGGCGTCTGAGGTGGAAACACGAACGCTCTTTGTTCAAGGTTTGCCTGAGATGTTGCTAGACACGTGCTCGCTCTCTCTCTCTCTCTCTCTTCTTCTCTTCTCCTTCTCTCTCTTCTCTCTCTTCTCTCTCTCTCTCTCTCTCTCTCTCTCTCTCCTCTCTCTTCTCTCTCTCTCCTTCTTCTTCTCTCTCTCTCTCTCCCTCTCTCTCTCTCTCTCTCTCTCTCTCTCTCTCTCTCTACCATAAATGTGCAGTGCAGATCCTGCAACGTCTGTGCGATAACTCCCCATGTCTCTTCTTCTCCTCGCTGGCCGTGTGCTCTTCCTCTCAGTGTAACAGCACTCCATGCGCAACGGTAGTCCAAACAACAACTCAGTGACCCGCTGCAACCAACGGCAAACAGGGTGGGCGGACCCCCGAATTATGTCAGTTTAACTCTTTCATTCTGGGGAAATACTGGGGACAGATGTTTCAGTTCCACTGCTTAAAACCACGAATATTCTCCGTAAAATTTCGGTCATGATATGACTCTCCGTTGATCAAGTATCATAACAGAACTGATGTTATTGAACATGTAGAAAGCAGCCGGACGGTGTTGTTTTCAGGCGCACATGTGTTGTCGCTCGGGCACGCCTCTCTTCACAACCGAATACGATGAACTATGATGTTGAAGCCTAATATTTACGCATAAAATTATGTTTTGGATTATTCATTAGGAGTGAGTTGTGGGTAGCTACAAAGGAGTCTGAAATGCAACGGGATGGATGGATGGGTGGATGGATAGATGGATGGATGGTGACTGTCTCAGCGAGGCAGGGCATGGCAAGCTGTTTGAACATTCATTCTTATATTTTTCAAACTGCATCAAAATGCACTGTAAATACTTACACAATATTATAAAAATTTACATAAATATTTAAAAATAGCAAACAAATTTCATAGTAGGCTACAAGCATTACTCTTATGTGTAATGCTGCACCGCACTGGTGTTCACGTTAATATTTTTATGAATGATGGTGTCTCACTTGTAGGTGATAACACACTTGTTGAGCTTTCATAATAATTCAATTACACCATGCAAAAAAAACGAAACAAATGGCTTTTTAAAAAAAAAAAAAAAAAAAGTCCCATAAACGTAACTGGATAAATAGTAGGCTAGGCTACTACTAAACGAAAATAGTAAAATAATAATACAAAATATTTAAATATATGTAATGTATATTGTTTTTTGTTTACAGACAATATTTTGTGTTTAAGTAATGGGTAAAAAAATAGTTGCTGTATTAATTCTACTTTTATTAATAAATAAATAAATGCCGCCTCGGAATATATCCCTTTTTTTATTCAAAATATTTTGTTAAATTGATCAATAAATTTGTTAATTGTATCATGAACTATGTAGAACTAATGTATTCCGATTATCAAATATGTGGAAGTGAATGTTTTTTTTTTCGTTTAACCACCTTTATGACCATGTTAGTTGACCTATGATGTTGACCTATGATGGGCGACCTACAAAACAATCACAATATGATTTGATGCATCTTAAGTTTTTGTTGTTGATTTTTGTTATGGTTTTGTTGTTAAAATTGTTTTTTATTTTTTTACTTATTAAAAAAGTGGAACAAAAACAGCTATTATAATTTTGTTTATTGTTACTTAAACATACAAAAAGTATCGTGAAATAAAATGAAATATCGTTCACTGTCATAAAATCGATTGATTCTAGGGAATACATGCTGCAGCGGCTTGCCATAGGCGGAGACTGAGCGAACCAGACGGGGTGGAGCATCAGTTAGCCTGGCCCTTCTCGGCGCAGACATCCTTGTGTCCCGTTCGCCTTCTGCGTATCGGAACCGGAGAGGGGGCTGGTCTGTGGGAGGGACTAGCGCAAAGGGGGGACTTGGACCAGGAGGGGGCGGGGTGGCGGCGAGGGTGCTGTTTCTCCAGTCTCTTACCAGTGTCTTTGTCTCACACTCTTTTGTTAGCCATGCCTAGCTTGCTGGTTCTAGCAGGGATCATGGAGAAAAATGGGGGCTACGGCGGGGATTTAGCCGGCTCCGGGTTCGGTAGCGAGGGTCTCCTAGTGCCGCCCGAGGAGGAGGAGGATGATTCCCGTGCCCTTAGAGTTGCGCTGGGCCAACTGTCGCTGCTGGGTCTTGGAGAGGGCGAGGACGGGGCTCCTGCGGGTGGTGGTGGAGGAGTTCAAGACAGGAGTAACAATAACCACCACAATCACATCCCATCTGAATCAGGGATGTTACAAGGGAAGAACAAGTTGTGCGCCCTGTACGAGAGCTCGCCGACCGAAACCAAAGGACGGGGCTGCAACATAACGGAGTGCGTCCCCGTGCCAAGCTCCGAACATGTGGCCGAAATAGTGGGGAGGCAAGGTAAATACAACGATGCGCACTTTCACATGCTTTCAAACTCGTTCTCCGGGGTGTGCGGTTCAAACTAAGTGTGGAGCTGTCTAAACAAAGAAAAAGGGAGTGGTGATGCTTTTTAACGTGTCTGTTTTTGCCGAGCTGTGCCACTATTTCAGCGCGTAGATGCCATATACATGGGCATTTCCTCTTAGCTTTAAGCAAAGTTACCAGCGGGTACAAGAACAAAGGCGTTATTCCACATCCACGCCTTCAATGTCAGCACGCTGCTTTCCCTTTGTCGTCTGAGGGCGCGTAATTCTGTTTTTTTGAAACAGAAAATGGAACGCGTGTGCGCTCGCTGGATACAATGTAACAGTCAACGGTCTTTGTTGACTGGATACATTGTGTCATTCGCTCCTTCGCGCGCCTCTGTAGTTCCTGCGGGCTTTCATATGCAGCAGCAGCAGCAGCAGCACCACGTTGTTTATGTTAGGCTACCTCAGACAAAGAGGACTTCTCGGGTAACTTAAGTCCACCGCTTATCTCCGTAATATCGCGAAGCTCATAAAAGTGGGTCTCGTGAACAACTAAAAGTGCTGAAATTCTCACAGCGTTGTCAGACAAAGAAGTGAAAGTCCTTGTGTGCTTTGAGGGCAAAGCTCGCGCGGGGGGAAATGGGAAAATACAAACATGACTTGGCGGAAAAGTTATATTATGAATGTGTGATGATATTTGGAATAAGTTGAGGAGTTGACAGCGTTGTCTCATTGTGATTAACAAGTCACTTCATTATACATTGAAAGCACTGTATACAGTATTCTAGAAAGCCATGTTGCATTTGGTCCTGGAGAGACAGACTATAAAGACTGTATTAGAGTCACGCCCCGTCTACCAGTACAACAGCCCTGCACTCAAAGCAGGGGGTCAGGAAGCCTCTGTGGAGCACACTGCCCATTCATTAAAAGTGTAATATCTTACCCAGATGAAATATGCACTAATAAACATCCCCTGCATATAACGACTTTGTCTAGTAAAGTGGCCCGCGTGTTTCAGAAGTGAACGCTTGAATCCAACTTGGGATGCAGTGAGCGCGTGGATTGGAAGTTGCTGATTAAGAGGATTTGAAATGGGGTCTTTACCTCATTAGTTGCTGATATAACGGCCACGTCCTGAGCTGAATAACCAGATATTTCTTTGGCCTTTATTAGGTTAATTTAATTGCATTTTTCTATGAATAGATTTGGCCTGATAATAACAAGCGAGAGTGATGGCGAAAAAAGCAGAACACTTATGTATCCTGGTTATCGCCATTAGTTGGGAATTTGAGCTGTGAGGTTCCAGTGCTTTGTTCACCTGCAGTGGCTGCCATGCCTGTTAGGAGATCTGCTCCTGCAGCGAGGGGGACGATTCAGCGGCGGGAGGGAATCTGTGCTCCCTGCTGTCAGTGCTAGACAGTCCATCCAGGTTATTTTTTTAGCTTCTGCTCTACACAATGAGGCATGAAACCAGTGTGCAGAGATCTATCCACTGAACAGGCCCCTGGGCGGAGAAAGCCACCCCACTCTTGATAAGACACCACTGAGGTGCTAATAAATACACGAGGCAGATGATGTGGAGCACCACACCTTGTTATGCATTCATATCTCAACAATAACTTTATGGGGTATTTAGCTTGCTCGAAATGCAAAAGAATAGTTGGGGAATTTACATCTGAAAACACATTTGTTTCAGTGCTGAATATCATAGTACCTGTGACTGTCTGTTAGCACATGGCACTGTTGCAGAGGAGACGTCATTCAGACAACAGTGGTTTTTAAGAGCTATTGTTATCACAGGTTTGTTTTTTGAATTCTATTAGGATACGTCAACGCAGACTGGAATTAATGGGATTTATTATGGTAAATACTTAAGATAATTTAAAGCCAACACATTTCTGTTTATATTATGAATAAACAGCAAAATTATTACTGAGACAGTGTAATGCAGCAAAAAACAAAGCCATTGTTTTAATCGATTTGTACGTTTACCACAACAGAGAAGAGTGAGCAGCCATTTCTAAATTCACTTTGGGCCTCATTCATTAAACACGAGCAGAAGAAATTTTAGTGCATATTTTATAATCAATAGCTTTACGAACAGAAACGACAAAGAAAGAAAGATTAACACAGATTTTATTCTGTTTATGAATAAGGTTGAGTGGGTTTAATCAAATACAACAAATTGCAAGACAATCCTAATATTTATTGATAATTGTACTTTAGTATATTGTATAAAAATAAGACCATGCTAATTTTTATTACCAAATAATTGTATTTTAATATATTGTTTACAAAAAATGCTAATTTTTATATAATGAGAAAAAAATTGTATTTGTATATTTGGTATAATGGTTACAATAGAAAAAGCAAAGGCAGGCACAGACTGAACTGCTACTTTTGCAATGAATCTGCAGAATTTTGTATATTCGGTAAAATGACAAAACACAGTCAATGATAAATTGTGTTAAACAGAGTAACTATACCTTTAATGAGAACTGAAAACACAATCAAATTATCCAAAATGTTCAAAATAAATGACACTTAAGAGATGGAGAACATGAAGAAATTTGTGAATGAGTTCTGCTGCAGATTCGGAGCATGGGTGACCTTTTGACCTGGAAACAAACAAGCAAAATAAGTGTTAATCGACAGATATTAATACTACCACTACTATAATATCCCTTCTCCACTCAACAGGTTGCAAAATCAAAGCTTTGCGTGCAAAGACGAACACCTACATCAAGACCCCCGTCAGAGGCGAAGAACCAGTCTTCCTCATCACCGGCCGCAAAGAGGACGTGGCCCTGGCCAGACGTGAAATCATCTCTGCTGCCGAGCACTTCTCCATGCTGCGGGCCTCCAGGAACAAGCTGGGCGTCTCGTTCAGCGGCTCGCCACCTGCCCCGCTCCCCGGCCAGACCACCATACAGGTGCGGGTGCCCTACCGCGTCGTGGGTTTGGTGGTCGGACCCAAAGGCTCCACTATAAAACGCATCCAGCAGCAAACGTGCACTTATATCGTGACTCCGAGCCGCGACCGCGACCCCGTCTTCGAGATCACCGGCTCCCCTGGGAACGCCGAACGGGCACGGGAGGAAATCGAGGCGCACATTGCTTTCCGCACGGGTGGCCTGCACGACCACAACAATGAGAACGACTGCTTGGGCCCTGACAGTGGCAACGGGGGTCTGGAGAGCCGCCTGCAGCAGGTGTGGGGGCTCCAGGGGGCCCCGCGCAAACCGCTTGCCAGCAGCTACCGGCAGAATTTCTCAGACACCATGGTCGGGAGTAGCGGAGGAGGAGGGGGAGGGATTTACAGTAAAGGTGACTTTACCAACCATGGCAACGGGGACAAGCCGTGCTCTTACTTCGGCTCGGAGAGCACTCAAAGCTGGGGCGATCCCGACTATCCCAAACAGGTGGCCTACTACGCCCAGCAGCGCTCCAAAAGCTTTGGAGGCCTGCCTCTCCCTCTGACCAGACTGTCGCCGGGACTGCCCGAACCGTGCGGCACCAACAACTCCAACGCCGTGGGGTCTCCTCACGCCCAGGCCCGCCGTGCCCACAGCGAGCCCACCGCCACCACGGTCACGTTCACCGGACGTCTCCCCGTGCCGGATTCACCGCCTGCCGTGGCTCGGGACTGCATGACCTGCTTTGAGAGCAAAGTGACGGCCGCTCTGGTCCCGTGCGGTCATAACCTCTTCTGCATGGAGTGCGCCATCCGAATTTGTGAGCTAAACCATCCAGAGTGCCCGGTCTGCCACACCCTGGTCACACAGGCCATCCGAATATTCTCTTAAAGAGTTGTTTTTTCGTGTTTTTTTTGTGCTTTGTTTTTACTCTGTAGTATCAGTTTACTTTAAATCTTTTTTTATTTGGCCAGTATTCACTTTTTTATTTTTCAGAAAACACAAAACCAAAACAAGCAGATATTTTAGAACACACTGCTTGCTTTACTAAAAAAAGAGGAAGAAGTATTTTCAGATTTTTCTTTTATATGTACACATATATACATATATATTTTATAAAAGTTTTTTTAAAAATGGAAAGAACGTAGTTCTTAGCATGTTCATTTTTGTTTTTCTTTATTTTCTTTTCTTTTTTTACTGGTGCTGTTTTTTTCCACATGCTGTGTGGACAGTAACAGGAGAAATAATGTGAACATTTTACACTTTTCCTTTGCTGGGGAGGTATAAAAAAAAATATGATTACAAGTTTATTTCCTAAGATTGGAGTATAGTTTTTCATCCCAGCATCTTCTGCAAATGAGCTAGTATTCTTTTTTAAGGTAAACTAGAATCTTAAATCTTTGCACCTTAAAATTGATGTAAAGTGATTGTCAAAAACATTACATTGCTAGATGTCTATGCGAAATAGATGGTATAGAATATGGGCTGATATATATACGACCTGATGTCGGTGTGGCTTTAAATTTGGATCATGTTCTAAACTACACAATTACACAATTAGTATCTGCTTTGCTAATCAATATTTGAACGGGTAATTGACGAGTAAAACAGGGAGTTTCTCTTTTTTGGTTTGGTTTTGTTTCTGCACCAGTCAGCCTATTATGTGATGCATCGAAAAAGGTCTTATTAGGTACAATACAAGAAAAGAAAAAACTGTTTTCAGAACAAATTTATTGGTCAGCTCAAAAAAAAGAAAACCTTGGAATTCATCCAGCGCTCTGTTGTTAAAAGGTCTTTTCCAGGTTCCTTTTACAAACGTTTTTAATTCTCATTTCTGCACTCAGTAGGTTTGATTCGCCCTTCAATTTCCACATTTATTTGGTAAAACACTGATTACAAGCATAGGGCATGTGATGAAGTACAAAAAAAAAAAGGCTGAGGGGGCGATTGAGGGGAGGGGGTTTGTAATCTGATCCTGAATAGACCAAATAGACAAAAGCAAGCAAGACTTCGAGCTACAGTACAATGTAAATCACCCACTCACGAGGTCCTGCATTTGAGTTGCAAAGCGTCCTCTGACTGTCTGTACTGAGGCAGGTGTTGCATATCGTACTTAAGATTAAGTTTTTTTTTTTCCTCTAAAAGGTCGGGCTGTCAGGGGGGGAATTCTACTCGCTGCTCCGTGCATCATACGCTGTAAAGACTACAGAGCTCCTCCCAGAGAGTATATTGTTTTGTCGCAGTGGTGGTACAATCCCGGAGCGCCCCGACATGGCCTGCCCTAGGAGGAGCTGATAATTAGCCATACATCAGAGTCCAGGTGCAAAGCAACTGCTGTAGGAAGGAGGGGTGGCGTACAGTGGCGTGAATGAGGATGGACGGGACGCCACGCAGGGGGCTAAAATAGGTGCAGCTGGGGCCCCTCCTGTCGATCGCCCTCGCTCTCTCTCTCGCTCTCCCCATTCTGGTATTCCCAATGGGGAGAAAGGGGGCCTCTTTTGTCCTGCCACGGGGTGAAAAAAAATTCAAGAGCAGATTTTATTTCAAAGAGAAATCCTGGCATTCTGGGTAGAGAGTGACGAGATCGACCCAAGCATTTTTAATTCAACTAACTCAGAATCTCTCGTTTAATGTGCACGAGAGGCAGGTCGTCGAAGTTTCCATGAAGTCTTCCTTCATGCGCGGGACATCCTGCCGTGACCCCCTCGAGACAGCCCTGCCGGTGCACGGTCACAAGCAGCCAATCGCAGAGCAACCTTGAACTCCACAATGAAATCAGACAATTGTAATTGACAAGAAAGCAGGGGGGGGGGAAACGCCCAATTTGGTGGCCGCTCATGCTGAATCAAATTACACACACACTGCCCGTCTCATTGCAGGCTAGGGGATTTCGGAATAGGGGATTAGAGCATTCGGAGGTTGGGAAACTGTCTTTTTTTTTCTCTCGCTAGAAGGCCACTACAAAAGAACGGAGCCACTGAAAATGTACTCTGTTTGAAATGGGTCAGTTTTCCCCCCATCAAGCCTCTCTGCGCCATTGCCACATGTGCACGGTGTTAGAAGATATGCTAGGGTAAGTTAGTGATTGTATTTAACTTACTATAACGATTTACCTTTGAGCCATTAGCATCTTAAATATTAGTTCTGAAAAACTTTTGACGCTCAGTTTGACTGTTACACTAGTTTTTTGCCTCGTCTGATTTGATGTATTACGGCCGCATTAGCGCCTGACAGTGTTTTTGTTTTGCTCTTTTGTTTACGAGTACAAGTACTTTCTATAAGTGTCAATGTAATAAGGTACTTTCTTTTATCGAAATATATTTCAAGTCCCTTTAAGTAACTCTCAGATTTGAGAAGGCTTAAAAAATTAAAGCTCTTTAAAGCACCTTATTTTTAAGAACGCAAACAGCATTTGCAATCGAAAATCTAGTGCATTTCTCAAATGGCAAATATTACAGTTATTATTGCACTTAGGTTATATTTTGGGTTAGTTGGTTGTATTTGCACGGATAGCGCATTTTTCACTTAGCATTATTTCTAAATGTCGCAGTCTTTAGAAATAGCATTTCCTTTAAATAAAAGGACACCAATATGACGGTAGTGAATAAGTTTTTTTTTTTTTTTCTTCTGGTTCTTCAAATCCCCAGCACTGATCAGGGACAAACGCTCATCCATTGAAGGAATGTATGATTGTGCATTTCGGTCATTTATATATATATATATAAAAACCAAAAGCATTTTGAAAAAGGAATTGATTATGCAAACCGTAATAGCTCGAATTTCAGAATCTGATTCAGAACATTTGTCTGGCTATAAACCACATTTTGTTCTCCTGCCTCTTTTAAGGTCACCAGGTCAGTGGACGCAGGAAACAGCAATAACTATCTTAATACTTAATAAAACAAGATATCAGTTCATCTTTATCTAAAAATGCACTGTTACAGAAATGCTTTGCAGTGGTTGATAACCCTAAGAATCGTTTAAAGCCATGCACATTGTATTTACACAATTAAAGCCCCTTTGAGAGCAGAACTAAAGCAGTAATGACATTCCCAATTTGAAAAGGCAGCGCTTCAAAAGTTTAGTTTCTTAATCAAATGTCGCAACTTAAGAGTGATGATAAAGAATGTAACCTGAATCAATAGAGAAGAAGGTGTTGTTTAAGTATTCAGAGCGAGATTTTATTCAATACAGGCTTTGAAAGGGAGACATTTTAACTGTTAAAGACTTTATACAGCCAATCACAGCAAAACCTTTTTTAAGTATTATTTATTTGATAGGAATAAGACTATATTTATTGACATTTAGGGAGATATATAATAAAGACTGACTACCATAGGCATATCATTGAATATATTTCACTATATAAGCAATTGTAATAGTCTTTAATAGCCTAGTTTGTAATATTACGTAAGGCATCATCCCAATAGAAATTAAATAAATAGAAATAAAGTGTGAAGGTAATGATGCCCCAAAATCTGAAAGCTCTTCAGAAAATACATAACCAAAAACGAGGGTTATCACAATCAATTAATTCATATATAGTTTAGTTTGTAGCATTTGTTATGTCTATACTGAACGCATACAGTTATGACAATGTAAACATTTCTACACACACCCTATTGACAGGATATACTGCATGTGAGAGCAGCTCATAGGAAATAAAAAATATATTTAAAATGCATATCAGAGCGGTCTAATCATTTTCGTTGCATTCATTTCAACTGGCAAATTCATTCATAATTTCAGAATGACAAGGGCACTAGTGTTATGCCGAATCCAAAATAATAACTGCTCATGCAAAGAGCCATTCTGATCGAGAGGGGGGAGTGGTCACAACGTGCGACAACAGATTCACGAGGAAAAGTGGTCCGGTTTAGGGTCTAACAGGTTTAACAAGAATGTGTTGTCTAACGTGAAGCTTAACATTAAGAACCACTGTGAATAATTTCCGCTTCTGCTTTTTTTTCTCTCTCAGTAATTACGTGTTGTTGTTAAATAGTTGCAATTCAACAGATTCTCTCACTCTTCTTTTTGGTTGTGCATGCTGGAAAATTATTTTACAGAGCATTATTTACCTTTAAACAGCCTGTGTAGATAAAATATAACAGAGCCACATGTACTACAGAGAACTTTAGTGAGGACTATAGCTGGTGTTTAAATGTAATGCTGTACAATGATACCAGTTTATTTTTCCAAACGTATTTCTCTTACCCAACATAAAGTATCTAATGCACAAATACCCCAATTTGTACAGTTTTCTTTTTGCTCATATGTTTACACACCCCCTAGAAGAATCTTGTTTAGGTGCATTTTAAGATTGTATTTTTTCTTTAGTACTGCACTGATGATGCCATTTACAAAATAATCAGAATTCACACACTCGAGCATCAATGATTGTTTGCAGGCTTTTGTGAAAGCTGCACGAGTCCCTCGATTGTCCCGAGTGTCAAAGCTGAAGATCAAGATCGTATAGCCGCTGTGGGGAATAACTCAAATGTGCAGAGCATGCTGGGAAACCAAAGAAATTGGGGAATGTTTGTGCACTCAGGACAAACCAGAGACTCAAAACTAAGATTACAAACAGTCATTGATGCTATAGATTATTAAACAAAGGCATGTGAAAAATTTTTGTCTTGTGGAATTTCTTAAATATCTGCTTTAGGGATGTGCTAAAAAATAAAATGCAATTTAAAAATTCTTCATGGGGTTTGCAAATTTATGAGCTGAACTGTACCCTTACTGCATTCCCATAACGGATATATTTGCATTTTTAGATTTGTTGATATTTTCTATACGCCCAACTAGGCGAATATATATGTTCTTGCATAGCAGATAGCGAAGCTGCATGTATTTATCTGTAAACACTGCAGCGTCCGTTCCATAGAATCACCAGAGAACATATAAATGATGCACTTAAGCAATTATAATGCCTTTCAGTATAGTACAATAGGGCAAATAATGTATTTGAATGTAAAAATGGCCACCCAACCAATGTCTAATTTTGCCTTTTGTTTCTTTATCAAAAGTGAGCTTTAAGTTTAAAATTCATGGCTAGAGAAATACCACCATATCTGTTTAGGTTCTTCCTCATAGCATTTATACAAAGCAACTTAAAGGGAAAAAAAAAAATGTCTTATAGCTCTTTCGTAAGATTCTATTTTGCTAACATGCATTATTATTTCATAGACAGAGGAAGAGGTCAGTATCTGGATGTTATTTATGAATATCTTTAATGAAGCAAACATATTTATAAGTAACTTCAAGACGTTTTGTTTTTTAATTAATAAATTAAAAAGTTAATATATTTCTAAAACGCATGAAGTTGATTTCTACTAAAATGATTAAAACTATAGAATTTTTATTTATGAAAGTTAGAAAAATCCTTCACACTTCTGACAGCATAAAACGAGTGGGGTGGGGGTTTCAAAGGCTTATATTTTAAAACGTCAGATACGTGCCGTTTTAACAATGGGATAACGGCAGAAATATTTTATAGCATTCGGGGGAATTTTAGTCACTTCAACTTTGTGCCTCAATACCGCGTTTTTGCATACTAGAAGCACTCGGAAGTGTTGTGTACCTGTCCTTTAACACCTCATAGCTGAGTGAATAAAGGGTCCCTTCCTTTTTTTATTAAATTGCTTTGTTTTTAAATGCAATTGTTATAAAGCGATAACAGGCTGAAGTGTAACAGGGTGAAACAGAAATATGATTGTGCATAGTAATACAAGCAAAATTCAACTACATGTAATGCCGTTCCGATTTCCAATCGTTTAAAAATATGCATGACAAAACTTAAAAAAAAAAAAAAAACTAAATCACACTTTTTTTCTGCAAATCAGACATTCCGTTATCAGATTTGTTTCCAGATGTGAGAACGGAATGCAATTTCGAGCACACTCACAGTAATACCGTTATTTGCATGTAACTTGTATCATCTTCTTAACTGGCAACCTGTTTTGTCACATACAAATGAGGCTAATGTACAAACTACACTCAAGGGCTGATGCTTACAGTTCGTTATTACCGAGAGTGTCTCAAACACGTCAAAGCGGTGAACTATTGTTTACAAGATTACACGGAGAAGCATAGTCTCTCAATACTTACTTCATATGGTGAACACGCATCTCGACTTTGTTTTGGCTCTGTGGTGGCAATGATAGTTGTGTAGTGGTTTCAATTTCAGTCAGACAGGAACATGGGGGGGTGGGAGGGGGGGGGGTTAGGATGGTCACTGATGTGACCTCGCTTGGGATGAGTTACTCCAGTCCGACAGTCTGTATTTGGTAGCTTCCAGCACAGTAGAAGTGTTTCATACAGCTCTCATAGTGGTATTAGTGCATTAGTTTGGTCAAGCATCTCCTGGTACTAGTGTTCAATTTATTGTTGATAAACGAGGGGTTTGCCATATCATAGGCGAGGCTAGCCATACTCCACGAGTCGTTTTAATTTCATAATTCAGTGTCGTGTCTACACGGGGCACGCAAACTGCAGGTTTTTTCCTTAGAACATGTTCTTTGTGACCTTCATTTTTGATATTTGATCAATGTATCTATGCCATACTAGTTTTGATTCTTTGGTTACTTTCAAGAAATTGTATTGTAAATGTTTCTAATAAAACAAACTGAATAATCGGTCACTGCCACCCTGAATTCTGTTGGTCTCACACCTGATGATTTGAAACAAAACTGATTTTATTCATAAATGTCATTAACATACACAGAAAAATCACCAAATATTTTAAAAATAGAAGTGTTCATGGGTTCCCACATAAGTGGAAGTATCAGGGAATTTTAAAATTGCCTGGAAAAGTCATGGAAATGAATAACATTCAAAAAACTCATAAATATTTCATCAGCGAGTGCAATCTCTCTATACCATGATTTTATTTATCCAGTATTCAAGAACGACTGGAAAGGTCATATGGAAGTCACTGGTCAAAAGATGTGGGAACCCTGAAAATCACACAAGCTTCCGAGTGTCTATGTAAACCCAAGTAAAAAAAAAAAAAAAAAAACAGCTGATAAACATCCAAGTTCATTGAAAATGTATAAATGTATTTGCCATATTCAGAGCCTTTGTTCAGGAGTCCCACTGGGAAAAGAACAGGCACGATGACAAAATCTTCCCAAAGCAGTAATTATCAACGTCTCCAGCTAAACGGCTGATATTCAGCATAACAGATTGATGGCATTAGCATTAATCTTTCAGGCAAGGCATTTAGGGAAGCACCTTGTGTCCTGTATTTGAACAAATTACAACACAACTATAAAAAAAGAAGCCAAAAGCACGACCCCGGCTGGCCCATCCTGAGACGAGGAGAATATAAACGCCACAGCAAACGTACGCAAAGATAAAACCACACCAAAAGCATTGAAGACAGAAAAAGCTGGGACAGTGAGTGAGATCTCAAGAGACCTGCTGCTCTTCGGGTTACATGTAGCAGATAACAAGGGTGGCCAGAGAGGAATTCGCTTCCAGTAAGAAAACCTCAGCAGTACATCACAAGCCATCAGTTTCCCTGCCTTGCAATATAATACGCTCAATGTACCCAATGATAGAAGCTCCTCTTAGAGAACCGAATCCCACCTGCCACTCATTTAACAAGCAGAAAAAAGACTATTAGTCAAAGACAACACCCAGAAACCAGCTTAAAGCAAAATGAATCATGCGAGTGTGCACTGAGCCACAGAAAGTATGACAAAAAGATAGAAAGCAGAAAAAATGTTTGACCTGCATCTGTACATTGAGTAGGGATGGGAATCGTTTCACACGAAATCTAAAATTTTATCATAATTTGAGAACATTTTAAATTTATAGATGAACTCTTCCTTATGATTCTGGTTCTTTTTCAAAGAAAAAAAAAATAAAAGGAAAATGTATATTGCATTCTTTACCCTCATAACACATTTGTTGTGAAATTATGAGAATTTCATCAGAACAGTAATAATTTAATAATAATAACATTTATTGTATTTTTTTGGGGGGAAGGGGGCTTCACATTAGAAACATATACCACAAAAAGTGAGTTTCCAAACTTTTTTTTTAAAAGCGGGAAACAAAAATCATGTGCCTGACAGTTTACTGCTGATTTTAATGAAGAAATTAGATGCATAATGATCGCAATGGCGTAGGACAGGTTTAATGCAGTTCTGATGCATATATTGTATATTTTATGCATATTTTATTATGCTGATGCAACAAAATGCATACATTCAAAAATTGATAACAGACGATTAATTTGATTTTGTTTTTTGAGAACCAGATAACAATTCCCAACCCTGAATCTGAATAGACGACACTCTTATACTCAAACACCACAGCACGTAGATCTCTCTATTAGCTTAACCTATTAACAGTACTCTGATCCACAGAAAACACTCCCAGCGCTTCTACAAATGAGTGCCATGACTAGGAGAAACCCTGGAGAAATTCTGATCAATAATCTAGTGATGGAAAAAAGCATGACAAAAGAAAGCACAAATACCACAGTAAAACAAGATCATATTTGCATTCAATAAATACAAAAGAGCCGTTAACGTGTAAGAATTGACCGAACAGGCGCTATGATGGCCAGTGTGAATTTCTCTGGAGTAGAAATCCATGAAAAAGTTGTCAGACTACATCTACGGTGGCACACTAAAGGAAAAATTATATAATTTCACTAGTGAATCCCTATTGTGATCGGAAACCATTCAAGAGTTATTTAAAGGTAGCATTACACATTCGAAGCACTTTTTTTCTCGTTCTTCCTGCTCATTGTTTCTAAGCAGACTGTCATTGACAAAAAGAGCGAAAAAAAAAAGAAGAGCAGCCACGTCACACCTGCTCATTGATAATTAGTCTGAAACAAGAAGCATGGCCTCTTAGTTCGGAGAAAATGCTTGATCCATTGAATTTCAACATCTCTTATTGTCCAATTTTGAAGATTATTACTCACTGATTCTGGGCATAACCAAGTAAGTCCGTTACATACATTAACCACCACACCACGCGCAGGGAATACAACGCAGTCGGACGGCCACGGTCAACCTCGGAGCCCAGCCCGACAAAAGTTGTCGATTCTCCCCGGATCCCATGGCGGCGCTGTAGCAGCTCAGTTATTCTGACAGCAGGCGCCCTGCTTGCCAGAATTCTGTGTAGGCTGTACAGTAATGGGAACCACTTTGGAGCTGGGGGAGAAGCTGTCTTCACCACGCCCTGACATCTGCCTCTGGGACACGATACGGTAGATTTCTGTGAGAGAGTCGGGCAGAGATAACGCGTTACGGAGAGTTACCTGATAAAAGTGATCTAACAAAGTATGTTATTGACAGTGGAACAAATTCAGCTGCGGTTCATTGTGACACATAGAAATGAACAATGTAACAATGTGTGGTTGAATAGAGGTACTTCCCAGGCCAAAAAATAAATAATAAATAAAAGAAAAACTGCAAAAATCAAACCAGTATTTCTGAACAGAACACAGTTTCCCTCATTGATAGGAATAGCTGAGTATTTCTGTGGCTTGGCGTTTGCTGCCATCTAGAGGCAATAGTTAATATCAGACAAGCACTCTGGTTTTGGATTGCATATTACATCTGAAAACTGGCAAATATCACATATATATATTTTCACACTTTTTTTATTTAAACAAATGTATCCTGTTTTTTTTTTAAATAAAATTTTATTGTACTACTTTTTTTTTTATTATTATACATTTCATGACCAAGCAGAAATGTTCAAAGGTGCTCTAAGCGATGTCGGGTGATGTCACTTCTTGTTGACGTTTAAAGTATTGTCAAACAAAACGGAGGCTAGCTAGACCCTCCCTCCTCCTCATCCACGCACTAAGCCCCCAAACCCCGCCCCCAACTCCTCCTTGTCGGTTATTGGCTGGAACAGTTTGTTATGTTTCGTGGTGCGGGTTAGCCCAGTTTGTTTTTGTTGCCGTTTGTGGAGCCTGGGGTGTCTGCAGAGACCGCGTCTTTTTACAGTGTGTTCAGGGGACAGGCAGCTAGCGGATAGTGTTGCTGTATGTGACAAAATGTTTTGGCCTAAAAAACGCGTGACGTCGCTTAGAGCACCTTTCACTAAGCAGGTTTCCTCAACTCCAAATTCTCATTAATGTAATGTGACAAAATAATGATATTTTTTAAAACATAATGACCTTTTTAAAGTAGCCAATTGTATTTATTATTTTTAATTAAAAACTCTTCTGGATGATTTTCTTTTCTGTAGTACAACAATGAGTATTGGATTTTTTCACATAGTAATGACAATATTTCTAGGTCACATATCACTCTGAAATTAAAATAATAACAAACGTCATTTGAAAATGACCCTCAAATTCTCATTATGGCAATGCATCTAAATATTTCACTTTTGAGTGTTTTTAAAGCTCATTATTCATGGTGTTTCTTTGAAAAATTATGTTATACAGTAAAAATTACTGTTAATTTATGCTGATTTAAAAACAAAAAAGAAGTTAAAGGCAGCACAAAAAGCTATGCATAAAATGCTTCTATTAAGTACTACATTTCTCATTACAGTAATGAGAATGTTCTTAACGAAACATGACAGCTTTAATGAGATTCACGCTTTTTGATGATTTGCTCAGGACTGACCTGTAAGAATGGTCTGAAAGGCAAGTTCAACATTAGAAGAGTCCAGCGCTGAGGTCTCCAGGAAAGAAAGTCCATGCTTCTCTGTAAAAACACACCACACACACACAATTCAAAAGAGCTCTTCACATCTCCTAAACACACACACACCACTAACCCTAACAGAACATGACCAGCTAGCAAACCCTAATTCTGAAATAAACAAGTAGCATGCAACATATATAAAAATTATTACTAACATTCAGTACTTGAGATAACAGAGAAAGGGTTATAGGTAATAGGCACTATCAACACCAATGTCATGAGTTCAATTCAATTAGTATTTATATTAAGTAAATATGACAACACCTGTGTCTTCAGTGTCACATGATCTTTCAGAAATCATTCTAATATATTGTTTTGCTCAAGAAACATTTCTTATTATTATCAAAGTTGAAAACAGCTGTGCGGCTTCATATCTTTGAGGAAACTGATTTTTTTACAGGATAGAAATTTTAAAATAACAGCTAGAATTTATTTGAAAAGAATCTTTTGTGTATTTACTGTCACACTTTTGTCTTTACTGTCAAAAACTCTTACTGACCAGTAGTGTACAAGTCTCGGTCCCTACATGACATATTAGGTCTTTTTTGTATTGAAATGTTTAACTAAAGGCAACCATTCATTACTATGTATCTTGGGTGTAGTTTTATTCTAACTGTATTTAGGTGTAACTTCATCAATTATACATTTGATTTGCCAGAAAATGACTCAACTGAAACTCTTAATAATGAGTAGCATGAGAATTACAGTTCAAACTATCTTCCCCAGCACTAACCTGCAAACGCCTTGGCTTCATCCATAGGAACAGCCCTCAGATGGCGCAAGTCACTTTTGTTCCCTACTAACATGATGACAATATTGCTGTCAGCATGATCCTGCAGCTCCTTCAGCCAGCGTTCAGCGTTTTCATAGGTCAGATGCTTGGCGATGTCATACACCAGCAGGGCTCCTACGGCACCTCTGTAATACCTTTGAACACACACATTTAAAAGATGCATTTATTTGGGTTTTCAAATATACACAACTTATTCCACAACCTAAAGTGATTATTACTGTTCTTAGTCTTCATCTTATTGAATGTACATCAAGCACAAGCTCATTCAACTGCCCCTACTTGGGAGTCTATGGCATCCCATTATTTATTATACGGTAAAAACATAAGCATTTTTTACTTGAATGTGCAAGGCTTCTGGCATCAGTCACTTACAGTTATGTTAGCTGTGCAAAAACAGTCTGTTTGATTTTGCAAGGTGATATTTGTTATTATATTATTTTAAACCGTTTTACCGTTTACTGCACAGAAAATAGTTTCCATTCTGAAAAATAAGATGGACATGGCAGGCCCTGAAAAGTTATGCATACATGTATAGCTTTTCTTTTTAACTGAAATGCCTACAAAGAAATGGAACTCTTTTGTTTAAAATCAGAATTAATTAATTAAAATTATTCATATAGCACATGAAAGAATTTGACATCAAGGACGCCAAATGGGACATAACATTGTATCTTTATAGATAATGAAAGTGCCACAAAAATGGGTAAAAATCATAAAACCTTGTAATAACATGGCCTTATTTTATGCTTTTTGTCTCTATTTGTGTATACTTTGCAAATGTTATATAACATTTTTAAGGTTTACCAAAAGGATTCCCACAGATTTTTGTTAGGTGTGATTTCTCAGGTAATAGGGACATTTTACATGTTTATATATGTGTGTGTGTGTATACAAAAAAGGATATAAATTAGCTGATGTCTTGATTGGTTTTATGAAGACACTTACGCTGATGTGATGGCCCTGTATCTCTCCTGTCCGGCCGTGTCCCAGATCTGGGCTTTGACGGTCTTGCCCTCCACATGGATACTGCGTGTGGCAAACTCCACCCCGATAGTGCTCTTGCTCTCCAGGTTGAACTCATTGCGGGTGAAGCGAGAGAGAAGGTTACTCTTGCCCACACCAGAGTCGCCAATCAGAACCACTGCGGATGACAAGGACACCGGTGCGTGAGATCAACTGGCTCAACTTTATGGTGCTTTTATGCGTGCGCTATTGACCCTGGAGACACACACATGACTCTGTGAGAGCTCTTTCAAGCTGATTCCATTTGTGCGCGGGCTAAAACCGCCATGACTCCACCGCACAATAGCAATTAGAGTCAAATGTTTCACACACAGAGGGTGTGTTTCCACAAAGCTTTTAACAATGAGTGAAAAGGGCAAGACCAATGAGCAACTCCCTTCTTCACCCACACAGACAGACTTATGAAATACTGGGAATGTCTCGCTTCCGCTGATAGAGGCAAAAAAGGAATAGATATATTATTGAGAAATTATATTTACGTTACAGTATGTTCAGGTAGTTTGGGGCCAAGTACGATTTTTTTTAAAGAAACTAATACTTTTATTTAGCAAGGTTGCATTACATAATAAAGATTTTTACATTGTTATAATAATTGTCAATTTTGATCTGTTTCAAATGAATGCTTTCTATTCATCAATGAATCCTGGAAAAAATATATTACCATTTACACAAAAAATGTGAAGCAAGCACAACGGTTTTCAACATTAATAAAGATAATAAATGTTTCTTGAGCAGCAAATCAGTGTATTAGAATGATTTCTGAAGGATCATGTGACACTGAACACTGGAGTAATGATGCTGACATCACAGGAATAAATTACAGTTTAAAATATATTCAAATAGAAAAAAAGTTATTTTAAATTGTAATAATATTTGACAATTTTGTTATTTTGTGCAGTCTTGGTGAACATAAGAGACTTCTTTCAAAAGCATTTAAAAATTGTCCAGACCTCAAACTTTTGAACATTAATTTTTTTAATGCGTGCCTGAGGATTCTGAAATTAAAATGTATTTACCAACCCTCATGTCCTTCCAAACTTGTCCGTAGAACACAAAAAGTGAATCATAGGCCTGGTTTCACAAACAGGGCTTAGATTAAGCCAGGATTATGCCTCAGTTTAATTGGGACATTTAAGTAGCTTTTATAAACTTGCTTAGAAAAAAAACAAAACTACAACAACATTACTGGTGGGCATCTTGAGACAAAACAATGGCACTGACATAAAGAAAATGTCAGTGCAAGTTGCTTTCAGTTAAAACAACTCAAACTTGCATTTTAGCCTGAGTCTAGTTTAAGCCTTGTCTGTGAAACCGGGGGTTAATCTTATTTTTCATATAAAGACTGGCAACATAAACGAAAAATGACACACTCTAATTCTAATAAATCTCATTCTCAAATCTGGATTTTCAAACTATCATGTGACGTTCAGTTTGCGATTTGAGAACCAATCGTTTTTGCTTTCAAGAATTTTGATTTTTTTACATCTGAACGTGGAAGTCAATAATATTTCAAAGGCCTATATCAGTGAATAAGAACATGCATTTCGGTCTGTTCATCACACAAAATTATAGTATAACACACCACAAGACCAGAATATGACATTAAAAGTGATTAAATAATGACAATTTTCATTTCACCTAAATCTAAACCAATCTTGGCTAATGTTGTCAACTTATTAACATGAAAGAATAAAATCCACCAACACACGTCAGCTATATTATATCAGCTATATTGGTTCTAATGATAATGGTCTGAGTTAAACGCACAGGAATGCACTTTGACAAAGACTTTGCTTGTTTTTGAAACTAGTGGAAGAGCATGTTTAAAGAGCAGAGTGGTGATTGAACAGCACTGATTGATTCATGATCAAACAGCCAAAGGTGCACGGACATCTTAAACACACATGGAGGTCGAGGACAGAACTATGACACATTAAAGTGTCGAAACCAAGGACATAAAAATCACCACAGAAGTTAAAGAAGTCAATATCATTAGTATTCAGGATTAATCAAATCACTATATGGAGAAATTCTTAAACAAGACAAATGGATGATCTAATCTTCCAGATAGTTTCCCCTGTATTAGGAATCAAATGGTTAAGATATCATGAGTTTTAAAAACATCCTGAATGCAAACCCATCCTGAGAAAGACCTGATTTATACAGGTCTTACCTGTTTAACTGTGCTTATACAGCTCACACTATTGAATGAAACCTCAAAATCAGCTTTACGCACAAATATGTGTCCCTTTTCCATGTTTCCAAATCATAACATCAAATGTCTGATCTATATTAAATTATAACGCATTAAGAGAAGCCAATCATATGGTGTATTATATAATCAAGCAAAAAAATGACACTTAGAAATTATTAAAATATATACGTTTATGCATTTTTAAGTATTTGCCATAAAAATCCATATTAACAGGGTAGTGGAACAGCTTCTCTCTGCTGTAAGATGAACATTAGCTGGTTGACATGCCACCATGTCCCACAAACCAGCTTGTCCACCTTAAGCAGGTATGACCAAGTAGTTTCTTGCTAGTCTAGGCTACTTGGACCAGCTTCAAACAGTTGCTATGTTGCAAACCACAGGTTGAATATGCTAAAGTGTGTTTAAGAATAGAAAAAGCAGACTTCCTATAACAAAATAGAGACGTGCCGCATACGAAGACGACATAGAGGAGCTCATCTGAAAGTCAGCTGTTCTGGAAGTGTATATAACTAGTACTCACCTTTAAAGAGATAGTCATACTCGTCCTCTCTACCCGTCATGACTTTAATCTGCTTACCGGCTTAATAAGAACTCCGTGTTTTCAAATATTAAGACGTTATGCTCTTCTTGAGAACCACAATTTGCTCTTATATTTATTACCAGGCCAAAAAAACTTTGTTTATGAGACGCATCAGCTGATCACGAGCACTTCATTACGCGCGCACTACATACGTTTAAGACAGTCAGAATCAAAAACAAAATAGTATAATATATCTCCTCTTGTCGACAGTTGTATATAATGTAATCGTCAAGCAAAACAGATCCCTGATTAGTCTAAATTACACTTTGATACGATGTTCCTGTGCTACGTCAACCAAGTTTCGCCCTGCTGTCTCATCTTAAGGCACACACTTACGTCATCGTGCTGAGCTATAGCCCCGCCTTTCCGGTGATCTGATTGGCCAGAAACACTTTCCATCACACGAGTGTGCCTCTGTCACCCAATGAAATGTTTGACTGGGCTTCCGCACAGGTGTGTAACGTCACAGGTGTGTCTTTTATAGTTGTCAGGAAAACACAACGTATAATAAATTCAAATACACATATTTAAATAAAAACATACGGTAGCCTATAATAAAACATAGGTAACCTGTCAATACAGTAGAAAAATGTCTTAAAAGAAAGCGTTACAGGTGTGTGTAAGATGAGTTCTTCCACATTCCACAGCGTGACTTCACTCATGATTTACAGAGGATGATTGGGCCTGAAAATGCCACGTAGGAGGCAATGACCATTCAACCATTCAGAGACTGAACAGAGAATGCCCTTTCATTTCCGCTTCATTTATGAAATTGTTTAGCATGTGCAGGGTGATGATGCATGTGTTAGTGTAGAAAATAAATAGAAACATTTGCTAATTTAGTTGTTATAGAACAAAATATAAAATTATTCAAAGAGAGGCCATCTGACCCCCGGTAGGCTACCTGCGGCTAAACCTTTACAGAATGTATAAATTACTTTTGATACAATTCTTATTCTATTTATATATTTTAAAGTGTCATTAATGTAAAATATTAAATAAACTTCTATTTAAAATTTTATTTTGACAATTTAGTTGAATAATTGAACAACCAATGACCAGAGGCGGACAGTACACAGCTTCATTACTTGAGTAAAAGTACAGATACCCCTTGCTAAATTTTACTCAAGTACAAGTAAAAGTACTACAGTCAGATGTGTAAGTAAAAGTACTGAAGTACTTGTTTTTAAAAGTACTTGAGTATCAAGAGTACATTTTCTAAATATTGCGTTACTACTGGCACAGTGCTTACATTTATGTACAGAAACGTCCTACATGGAGTTATGAAAAATGTTAATGTTAATACCTTGGAGAATGTAAAAGGAATTAAAGGTAAAATCAAGTCATTTTCATATTTTTACCATGTTGCTTTATTTAACATTTACGAAAATTTCAGAAAATTAAAAATAGTCTGGCGAGATGAGACCTGCTTTGTCTTCATCCATTGTTTCGTCCATGGTTTCGTCTCTTATTTAAATCTGACCATGGAGTTGACTTTGGCGGAAAGCTGAAGGTGATTGCTGATAGGCTGTGTCCCAATCAGTGGCGCCTGCACAATCCATCACGTTTGAGAGGGAAACAACAAATTGAGGTTTTCCGAGATTTTTCTTTTTTTAGTATAACAGTACTCACGGTTATGGATAGAAATGTAGTGGAGTAAAGAGTACAGTATTTGCCTCTCAAATGTACTTGAGTAAAGTCATGAGTACTCCCCAAAAATGATACTCGAGTAAAGTACAGAACCCTCAAAATTGTACTTAAGTACTGTACTCAAGTAAATGTACTCCGTTACTGTCCGGCCTGCCAATGACATACAAATCATAATCCATAAACGAGATTCATTTGAAAGATGAAATGATGCCTATATGACTTATAGGCATATGAATATTTACATATTTAATTATAATTGAAGATGTCATAATAGCAACACTATGAATGGAAAATGATTTCAGTCAACTAACCTATAGGTTTTAATGAAAGCGAAAATGACTTGAACTGTAGTACATATACAGTATATAATATATATCCTTTTGTTTTTGTACTTTATACATTATACATCAAACTGCACTTGAAATTCATTGTGGAAAAACAACTCAGACTTCTTTTTCTTTCATAGTCCTTTTTTTTAATTATTATTGGAAAATTACATACTGGATATATTTTCTTTTTAGCTTCAACAACAGCAATTGATAACTCCAGCATCAGTGATCATATTATCATAATGATAATGACAATATAACATGCCAAAATGTCAAGCATTCATTACAAATAAAGAAGATAAAAATCAGCACCTGCTTATACATATTATATATAGATTTAATAGCACAAAACATTGATTTAGTGCTGATTAGTCTTAAATAATGAAAATAAGTTATGTTTTTTTTTAAATTGTCTTCATTAGGCGTGTTAAATTAATCAAATTAAAAACTAATATGAAAAATATGTTCTTTCCTCAATCTTATCAACTAAATACAGTGATAAAGTTATTTCTCCAGCATGTATTGATATCAACAAGTCGAGTAAGATGAATAGCTTGTTGTATATCACATTTGTAGGTCACCTTGGATAAAAGCGTCTGCGTGATGCAAGTAAAAATAAAAATAAAATGTTTGGCTTGACATTTCTAAAATAATACAAACAAAAATATTCTATACTAAGAGGAAACATATAGGGAAAATATTTTTTAATTAAAACATTTTAATATTATGTAAAATTTACACGAATCCTTGTAAAACTTGACAAATATTAAAATGCCTAATATTTAGGAATACAAATATGGCTATGTCAGTCAATGAAATGGATTTCTTTTGCTTTTTACCATACTGGTTCTTTCTTAATAATAGCTCTAATGCAATACAAGCTGAATTCACGACTCCATTAGGATCCTGGTGAAGTCTTTCTGAATGGTTCTTTCACATGTTCTTGCAGCAGGCCTTCTTCTCCTGTGTCTCGTCTGCTGGAGCGCTAGGTTGGGACAACGTCACGGCATTGATAGAGCCTCGGGTCACTTCTTTGCTACTCACCTTTTTATGGATTTCTGAGAAAAACAGTAATGACAACATGATTATGATAATGAAGCCAAGTGATTGTGTACACCAGGCCTATTTCAAGCCTGACAGAAGAGGAGAAATCCAGAGGGCAAGGAACACATGTAAAGTACATGTAAATAAGGTCTGATGTGTTCAGAATACACAGATATACCTGCAAGCACAGTGTTGAATGCTGCCTCAACATTTACTGACTCCAAAGCTGAGGTTTCCATAAACAGAAGACCATTCTTTTCTAAAATGAGAGAGAAAATATGATAATATATTAATAAAAATCAACTAGTGGTTGCTGCACATATACACTGCCCAGTCAATAAAAAGGTTGCGGTTTGGATTTAAATAGACAAATGCTTAAAAGTGCAATGATAATTATGTTTGGCAACAGTTCTTCTAACCATAATTGATGGAGTGTGTAGCTTTTCATTTCTTTAACAACCATGTAGGAAGACACATCATATTCCAGGATGACAATGTCATGATTCATCAGGCTCAAATTGTGAAAGAAGGGTTGGGAGGAGCATGAAGAATCATTTTCACACATGAATTGGCTCCTCTGAGTTCTGATCTTAAATTCATTGAAAGTCTTTGGGATGTTCTGGAGGAGACTTTACAGAGTGCTGGACTCTTGCATTGTCAATACAAGATCATGACCAAAAACTGATGATAAACAACATTTATTTCCACCTAGAAGTGCATTATAAAGTCTCCTCCAGCACGTCCCAAATACTTTCAATGAATTTAAGGCCTGGACTCAGAGGAGCCAATTAATATATATTTATAATATACATAAAATAAAGCAGTCTTCAAAAATGACCTGCAAAGTCCTTTGCGTCCTCTGTTGGAACCGACCGCACTGCTGCCAGATCCGATTTATTGCCCACAAGCATCACTACGATATGAGTATCTGCGTGATCGTAGAGTTCCTTCAACCAGCGCTCGGCACTTTCATACGTCAAGTGCTTTGAAATGTCGTAGATTAGTAGGGCCCAACTGCTCCTCGATAATATCTGAAGCATAATGAAGCATAATCATATCAGGTCAGGTGACTGGATTTACTTCCTTTTCTGAATGAATAGAACACTGTCATAAAACTGTTCCTACAACAATATTAAACAGTACAACTGTTTTCAACATTGATAATAATCAGAAATGTTTTTTGAGCTCCAAATCAGCATATTAGAATGATTTCTGGAGGATCATGTGACACTGAAAACTGGAGTTATGTTGAAAATTGTGTGTTATGTTCCACAGAAGAAAGAAAAACATGGCATGATGCTGATTAAATTATGTCAGAATTGCCATTTTTGGTAAATTAGGGGTGTATTTGCTTGTTTAGCAGCACCATTTGTAAGGTCCTTAAATGTTGCATGCAAAACTCACGCAGAAGTGATGGCCCGGTACCGCTCCAGTCCGGCAGTGTCCCAGATCTGAGCTTTGATGGTGAGACCATTTAGCTTCACAGTTCTTGTGCTGAACTCCACTCCGATGGTCGTCCGGCTGTCATGACTAAATTCATTCTTGGTGAACCGTGACAGCAAGTTGCTCTTGCCAACACCAGATTCTCCAATAAGAACCACTGCAACAAAACATGGCGGTTTATATGAGTCACAGAGTCTACACTTCTAGAAATAAAGATGCAGTAAGGTTCTATTTATTTACTTTTAAAGAACCCTTTATGCCAAAAATGGTCATATATAAGGTGAAATGTCTTAAATAATTGCAAAATACTTTCATGTTTTTTTTCTAGTGATAAATCATGTTTACGAGTTGTTTAGTTCATAAAATTTAACCAAAATATAAGATGATTTAAAACAAAATGAATTATTTACAACTAAATCCATTCAATTATCCCATGATGGGAACCCCTAATATTCTATGAAGTGCTTGACAGAAGCCTTTAAGATTCTATATAGAACCTTTTTTTCTAAAAATGCTACCAACCAAGACTTGGTGTCATGGCTATACAGTGTCCTCTTGGCATAGTGCACTCATTGCACTAAACATGCACAAACACTGCTTGGTGAACTAAGTAAACACTGCAAAACACTCATGGTGTAAATCACTAATTTTCATGGGTGGGTTAAATTTTTCATGAGTGCCTTATGGCAAGAGGACACTATATAGCATGACACTAAGTCTTGGTTGCTGCATTTCTACACTCTTTAGCAACACTGTTTGTGTCAAATCGATGATTAGTTGCGGATTAAAGGACCAGACATTTACAAACTCGTGATGCAATTGTCCAAAATGTAATATGTGTTGTCTTGGACTTTTTTGAATGTAAGAAATTGGGAAATAATTTGATAAGAAGGAGATGACTTTAAATTTTGATTGGATAAGCCACATTCAAAACATTTATATTAACGTATTTGGCAAACACTTTTATCCAAAGTGACTTGCATTGAATTCAAGATTATTATTTAATGCATTGTCTTGGAATCAAACTCATGACCTTGGCATTGTAAGTGTCATACTCTACTGTTTAAGCTACAGAAAACCAAGGAAACCATAGAAAGCCGTTGTAAAATACAGCTAAATGCACACAGAAACACACTGAAAGACATTGACATGGACCAGGACATTGTTCATTAAGTTCACAGACATTTCATTTAACCTTAAAGAACAATGCAATGTGCAATTGAAAATGTATTAACAACAGAATATATTGGCCCTATTTTTACAGACTTATCTTAGAGTGAAAGTTCATGGGTTGAAGTCCCAGAGAACACACAAATTGATAAGTTGCTTTGGATAAAAGCTTCTGCCAAATGCATAAATGCATCTCTATCCAGTGAGAAACACTAACACCACTTCTCCCTAATGTCATACATTTATTTCAGCCATTTACAGAGAGAGAAAACAAAGCAGGGGTTATTTATCTTTACAATGTTCCACCATTTTACTGAAAGTAGTTCATGTTTCAATGTAATTATTATTCTTTTAAATCCAACAATAAAAGGGTAGGCGATTTGCGATGAGGCTAGCAATAGCGAGCTAGTTTTGAAAGCATAAGATCCCACTCTCCATTCAGAGCGTCTCAAAAGCCACGCCTCCTTCCAAACACATGAACGCGTACAGCAGGGAGCAAACAAAAGCGTCAAGAGAGACGGCGTTAAACTACCTCATGTCTCAAACACATAACATTACAATAATAATGACCATAAACAACTTAAAAAGCACCGACCTGTAGCACCTGACTGCTGCAGTTCAATTCAGCGTTGATAGTGTTGCCATTGAAACGCATAAAACCGAGTTACGAACCACACAGAGTAGCCTATAACGTCATAGGTTTCCATCTCTTCCAAATTACAGTATTATGACGTGAACGCATAAGCTTGTTGTTTTGGTTCAGGATGAACTGTTAAAAGTGTCTGCTGTTTCGGTTGCGGTGCTCGTTGACTGACGTTAGTCTAGCATGAAACGCTCAGATGACATGTGATGTCTGCGCGAGCAGGTGTGCGGAGGTATGAAAATACATACGTTGACAGGCAGGTATCGTATCATTGCATTCAGACCGAATTCAATGATTGGACGAACATTTTATGGCCCTGTCTTCCACAGATGAGATTTTTTTTTTTTTTTTTACATATAAATATATTTAGACCACTTAACTTAGGGATCGCTTTCAGGGTGTGGAGAGACTTTCATCCAGCATTACAACAAATGCTTCTGGAACAAATCGCCTACCCTGCCTTTAATGTCTTATGCAATCACACATCGGCATCCTGATGAGGAAATTGTCCAGTCTTGTTGTTCATTAAAACTTGCGACAGAAGTAGATCTAATCCTTGTATTATTTTGACAGAACAAACCCACACTGGATGAACAGTGTGACAGTCTAACACTTCACTTTATGAAAACCCAGGTAATTGTAGGTGCAAACAAGAATGACTCAAACGAGTCAGAAGTAAAGTCAACACTCCACCCATGAAGGACAATTATGACATTAATTTATCATATTATGTCAGGAAATGGGACAACTATTGTCATAAAAATGAAAAGTGTTAGAAAACGAGAAATACACAAGGTTTAAGGATATTATAGTAGCCTATAAGTAGTATGTATTAGTTAACTTAATAGTTGCACAACTATCTGTGTGTATTGAAAATGTTTGATTTTTTATTAAGCCATCAGTACAGGTGATAAACATACTAAAGCTGGCCCTTAAAATGATCACGATCTTGCTTCATTTTAAGTACATCGTGTTCTTGCTGTTTCAATTTAACCCGAAATGAAACCAACACACAATGTAGTCGCTGTGGTTTGGTGTCATTTGTGCAGATCACAGTTTCACAATGGGCTTCTTCAACAGATACAACTATTTCCCCTCCTATATTGAGTAACAGACCTCAGTAATCTTGTGAAAACAAACCCTTGTTGTCATGGAAATCAGATTCCAACCAACCTATAGGACAGCATTTGTTTTGTGGTAAACCAACCCTCAGAGCTTTACTTAAAGGAGAATTCAATTGCAGGTATTTCTAACAATGATACAACTTTTTTTTGGTATAATATAACAATGTGTAAAGTAAGTGACATCTCTATAGCTATAAGTATTGCAATGAACAGTGGGATGAATGCACTGATAATAAAACTAATTAAACTTCATCTGAAAGACAGTTTAAGTTTACATTAGATTCTGTTTATCATGCATTAGCACCGTAACTATACAGAAGTGTCAAATCTTACCTTTGAAAACAAAGTTGTAGGCCTCATCAGACCCCATATTGCCACTCTTGTAAGCAGATCTATCTTCACTAATCTAGATTAATGCTGCATGAGTCAAAATCCCAAGGAGAATCAAGAATGATAGTTTCCCCCTCTATGATACAGAGGCAGATCTAAAAGAGCAGGAAAACAGTCCTAAATATAAATGAAATCCCACTGTTTATGGTGGCCAGTTCACTTGTTTGTACAAGGAACTAGCTCTTTTATTTAGCCCGCAGTTCCGCTATGAGATGTGCCGTACCTGGGGAAGGTGGGCGTGACTTTAGTTGCGCTCAAGTCAGGTCAAACAGGTAAGGCGAGAACAGGTGCAGTCACATGAAACTGGTGCAAACGTGCACCTGCTCAGCCAATGAAAAGACGACATACACACCATCCACAACCAATCCATTTCTTTTAAGCAGTCTCTCCCAAGATCAGGAAGACATTTGCTACGGAAGAGCCCCTCCCATGGTGCATATTTTGATTCACATGGTTGAAACACCATTGTTTGAAACACAAATGTTATAACTGATAATAAACAGTGATATTTTATCTTTAGACACATTGCAACATATACATTGTTCAGGGGAATAAAATATATATAAAACATTCCTGATTCTGTAAGTTTTTGTTTCAATTAATATTATTTCAGACTCGGTTTAAATAAGGCAAAAAAAAAAAACAACATGTAACAAAAAATTTATTTATTTCATATTGTTGACACAACACTATGGCAGCTTGTTTTAGCCGCAGAATAAAAAAAGGTAATTGCGACTTTTTATCCTACAATTCAGATTTGTTAAGTCGCAGTTGTGATTTATTTAGAGAAATTCAGAGGGGAAATTTATGTTTTGAAACCCTTTACTTGTCCTTGCTGTAGTTTTTCTCTCACAATTCTGACTTTCTTCTTAAAATTCATTTATTAACTCACAATTGCGAGATATAAATCTGCAATTCTGAAAAGAAAAACAAAAACAGTCAGAAATGTGAGATAAAAAAAAAAAACATAATTCCCAGTTACCTTATTTATGTTTTTATTCTGTGGCAGAAGCAAGTTTCCATAAGACACAGCCTGATCACTGACTGTAAAAGTCCTGAGACATAAATAATAAAATAAAAAAAGAGAAATGCAGTTCAAATGTATTAATTAATGTTTATGCAAATACTTATTTTGGGTTTAACCGCCACATAATTTGATACAGCAATCAACTCGAGTATGCAAATAAATAAAGCCATAGATATTATCATATCAAGGCCAAGATCTTGTACTCAAATCCACACATCAAAAGTAGATCCTACGACGCTGCCACTTGTGTTAGTGGTTCCTCAAGGTACTGCACCAAAGCCTCAGCCTGTGAACATAAAAAAATATATATTTTTGGATGTTCTAGAAAAAACATAAAACGTAAACTTGAGCCTTAGTATTCAAGTACACCACATCTCACCTTGGCTTTAAGCATCCCAAATCCGACTGTCTCCTTGGCATACATGCAAAGCAACAAGTTTGCAACACGTGTAATGGCCACCCTTCCCTCCTGTAATGACAGAGAAAATACAGTGCATTATAAAGAAAAATAATGGTAGAAAAATAAACAGCTGCAACTGCAGTAGTTCATCATGATAGTATTATTTCTGGTATAGTTTAATTTCTAAAAACAGATTTAACACATGTATTTAGCAATCGGCCTAAAGCAGCTGCTGTGCTAAATGTGTGCATTTCTTGTATAATGCATGTTATTGCACATCTCAAAGATCAGCATTCACAATCATTTACTAACCAAACTTAACAATTGTATTCCTACCATACAATCCATCAGAATGAATTTCAGTTTGTCCTCATTAAAGGCCTGATGTCCGTTTTTGTCGTAAGCCGCCCAGATGTTGCTGGCAATGGCCGCAGTGACTCTTGCATCGGTGTCTCCATATCCAGAATACGCCAACAGGGAGCCTTCGTTGTTCAATAATCTAAAATAAAACACACCACAAAACACTTCATATTATATGACTTTGACTCGTAAAGATGCCAAAAAATTATTATAAACACCAAATGATATCAGCAACCAAAATTTGTCAGAACTTCATTTTTATTTATCATTTTTGCCAAGTGACTTTTTAAATAACTGTTGTTTGGGTGGTTTTTAGTGGATGTATGTCAGTCAGTTCTCCTTGAGTTCACACGGTTAAACAAAAAACGTGTTTTGTGCTCTCTCTCTGTACATATTTAATTTGAAGAGATATTTAATAATCTGACTATTGCAAAGACATTCGATATTTTTAAGTATTACTCAAGTCTCCAAACACGTTCGGAGCTACTGCACAAATATGACTTTTTTTTTTATGATTTAACATTCAAGACAACATTACCCAACAAAACCCAAGGACACAAAATACCTTAATTGAACATGCTTTGAATAACATAAATGTAAATTTCATACCAGTGTATCTGCCAGCTAAAGCTACTGATATAAACAGATTGAATTTCATATACTTACAGTGTGCTTTGAACTCCACTGGTGTTTGCTTGACTGAGTACTTGTGTTAATGCTTTAGGACGCAACATAATTTAAATGAAAAGAAGAAAGATACTAATAAACGTTTAAAATGTACGCGAGATTATAGCAATAACTTCCAGGAGCACAACAAGAACATCAGCTGACTTCTTCCTTCCGCGCTGATGCTTCATGGGAAATGTAGTGTCATGGTAGTGCCTAGGAACTACAGAACTACGTGGCCTATCACTTGGAGAAAACTGAACAAAACACGGATGATTTATTTACGTTTTCGGGGCATTATTACAAGAAAGGCATCATTACAAGAAAGGAAACCACAAAATCAGTGTTCTTTTTTAAGGGATTTCTAGTCACTTTTGGGCGCACGGAAAAACTAATACTTTAAAACTTTTATTAAAAACGTTTTCTTGTATATTGGCGATGCATAAATGTGTTATAAATCAAAAATAATGTCATACTTTTTTATCGGTCTGACAAGGATTCACTAACTAAGGAATAGTGCTACTTTGGCTTCCAAGCAAATGCGCTTTCTTGTAGAGTGTGCTTTTTATCTATGTTATACATGCATGTAAATACAAGATATACTTTAGAGACCTCCCAACCTTTTGTCTTTCCTTCCTTTGGGGAGTGAGGGCCTTCAGGGCACAGCAGCAACAAGTACAGTCCTTGATTAAAACTGTCAGGGTAATATATCACAAAGGGATTTCTTAACTTCAAAGGTCTGTTGCAACTAGCTCGCCCCAATAACTCACAACCTGTTTATAATTTACATGTACATTCTTAAATATAAAGATTATTTATTTGGCTTCTATAGAGAACATTTCCAATGCACTAAAGGTTATTTATTGTGGGTAAAAGGGTATGTTAGATTATTAAAATGTTATTCACACCTTTATTTTTGACCAACGAACTTCCATTATTCTTAAATAATCTTTTAAAAATCATTTTTATAGTAACTGCACCCACAAAAAAACAATTTATACAGCTGAGCATAACAGAATCTGAATTCATTCATAAGATTTATCATAACTTGTATATGGTAAATCTTACAATTAAAATTCCAGGTTTTCAAAGGCCAACTTCTCATCTTATTGTGTGGCAAAGTACATTACCATTGTTATTTAAGGTAGCAATCTTAATGCTCTGTGATAGCAGAAATATATGCATGTACAATGTATCAAGATGAACAAATGTCTTTTGTGAGACCTCCCCTAATTTGACAATACCGGCAACCCTCATGTGAATTAAAAACATTGCGGTTATAAGAGAACATGATCATGCAATCCTTAAACCATTATTTGTAAACCATTTTAAAAAGCATTGCAAAGAGTGACAAGACAAAAATCAGATATTGGCTTAAAGGAAATACAAAGCTCAATTAATGTATGTTTCTGTATTGTAATTCAAGTATAATAAAAAGTGGATTATGGATGTGCAGCAAAAGAAATTGAACATTTTAATTCACATCAAATCTCTGTTAGTATATAGCTGTTGGTTAGCACTGAGAGAAGCTAGCATCACTATCATGCTGTAACCAGTTTTTGATTTGCCAGAGCAACTTGAGGATGATGTTTCCAGTATACAATACAAGTGTGTTCCAGGCACTAGAATACTCCTATGTCAAAGCATAAAGTTATGGTCAAAACAAATGGTTTCTGCGTTACTGCTCGTTAAGCTGAGAAATATTTTATTGATGCTTTGTTACAGCCTTACCCATATGACAAGCCTTTACGGTCAATTGAGGTACACTCCTCACAAAGGCAAACGACTAAAGAGATGACTGAACATCTTTTCCAAATCTCATCTCCAAAATGTATTCCTTTTTTCTAAAATAGCTGAAGTGTAAGCAATCAGAGTCAAGGTGTTATAGTGCTCCAACAAGTTCATGTCTATTAGATTTTGATTAACACATCAAATGTCAAGGAACGCTCAAATCAACGTCAACCGAGGAAGGTGGAAAGGGAGTAAAGGGTAAGCTCTACATTTCTGCAATAAATACTGGTTTGATCAGGCATGAATTAGAAGAAATAGAGAAATTAAGGAAACCAAGCATTCTCACAGAAGACAAGAATCTCTCCGGCCTCAGAATTCAAGCGGATGGATTTTATTCTCCTAACCACCGAGTAGTGCCTCAGGTGAGCATGTTCTAATTGTAAGGAATGGTAACTTAAACTTGGTTCAGCAAATGTAAGCTTTGTCCCATCTTACTAGTGATGAGGGGTTAGTGTGACGTCATTCCACAGCGATTCTGGTTTTGTTTGTTCAAGGAAACAAATTTGAAACCTCTCTGCTTTGATTCAGAGATCAACTGATTGAAGCAACAAAAAGGAAATAAAAAACAAGATTGGAGTAATTGGAATTCTGTCTATGTAGGGCTTGTCAGATTTTATGTGATGAAGGACTATGAAGGACTTCTTGTCTCCCTTCGCACGCTCTCAGCTGATGGAATTAAGAAGGCTGGGAGCCGAGCAGTCTTTCGATGGCGGCATTGATGTCCCCCCCAGTGGCGATGAGGGCCTGCAGGTTGGCTTCCCTGTTGATGAAGCCCATGGCACTCAGCTGCTCCAGCTGTTGCTGGAAACGCACTTCTGGAGTCGGAGTCTGCAAAGCAAAACAAAGTGAGTACAACCGACCATACTCTTTAAGAAATGTAATTAACAAAAACAACAAAGAAACAAGTGTACCGATGCACTCCCTCCAGCAAACATCTGTAACATCTGTTGCATGAGCTGCTGCTGGGCGGGACTAGCTCCAGCCGCGGGGGTGGGGGCGGGGCCCTGTCCTGAGGGCGGAGGATTCTCAGGAGTCACATTCACACCTGTGGGCAGTGGGGCAGCAGGAATCCCAGTAGGTATCCCAGTAGGAATCCCAGCAGGCATCCCGGTAGGCATTCCCGCAGGCATCCCACCAGGCATCCCACCAGGCACCAGACTACAAAGAGACAAGACATTTAATTGGGAAAGAGCAGATATGGACATGCTGCTTGTTTAATTGTTGGATCGGACAACTAATTGTTATAAATGGAATAACACAAACTTGCTTAATAGGCAAACATGTGTGCTGTAATCTAGAGGAAGCTGCATTTACTTGGTGACAAAGCCAAGAGGGAAATAACTAGTAGAAAGAGGATGTGTTCTCTAAGGTTTCTCAGTCTGTAGAGAACGTAATACTAGTGCTAAGCGATATAATTTCAAATAAGATTTTGCTGGAAATATAAAATTAAAAAAAATTAAAAAAGAAGAATTTTACATTTGCCCAGCATGTTTCATGTTTTTTTTTAAATGGTGGTTGACAAATCAAAACTGCACCTGGGCATGAGACCAGGGGCTTCAGTTTGAAGGGTTTGCAGTCCTTCCTGGATCTGCATTAGGGCTCGCATGGCTCGAGGATTTGTCATGACAGAAAGGGCTTCTGGGTTCTGCATCTGTAAGTGAGTCAGAAAAGAAAAAAGTCAGTTAGAAAGTAAATGAAACCCAAAAAATCCAGTCACATATCCCAAAAACACAATCTACAACCATCCCAACTGGACACACCTGCTGCAGAAATACAGGTAGCTGCTGTCTCATTTGATCCTGCAGCTGTGGATTTCCCGCAAAGAGAGGGTTGTTCATCAATACCTGAAAAATGCATTTTTATTAGTACCAGAAAATCATAACAAAACTTTGAAAACTACCAAATGATGGTCTTGCTACCTGTGAGGCAACGTCAGGATTCTGAGCCAGGGACTGCATCATGGTGCGCATATAAGGAGCAGAAAGCATGTTCTGCATAAGCTGAGGGTTCTCAGAGATCTGTTGCATTAGGCTTTGCATGCCAGGACTGTTGAACATGCCTAACAGTGAACCACACACACACACACACACACAGTTTAACATGATATCAATTCATTTGAGATGCTTTGTAATTCTACACAGCAATGTAAATGTCACCCTTTTATGCAGTATTCGACTAGAATAAATTAATTTGATTTATTGACAAAATAATCGGTGCACATAAATTATCTGCTTGCAAATTCTCCACAACAAATCCTCAAAACAATGCATGCAGCTTGCTTTACAGTTAAAGACGAATGTTTACATAAAAGGCTATTACCGTTTCCTAGGCTAGAGGAGCTGATGCCCAGAGGGTTGGACACACTGGGTGTGGTTGAGCTTGTGGTTGAGGTGGTGGTGGTAGCCGTCCCAGAGGTGGTGCTGGTGGAGTTGGTGTCAGGGGGCCCCCAGGGATTTGGCAGGGGCTCTCGGTTTTCTGTCCTGGAGGGCTGTACTCCAGAGTTTTCACCATTTCCACCCAATGCCGAGAAGGGGTTATTTCCAAACTATTCAAATGATGATGCAATATAACATTTACTGTTAATATTAAAATTAGAGTTTATATTTTAGGCGACAACCCATTTGTATTTTTTATTATAATATATATAATTTTAAAATAAATATATCTGACCTGTTCACGTGCAGCACTAAACATTGGCTCTTGAATGTCTGTGTACATCCTCCGTAGAGCATTATAACCCCGGGAATACTCTCTAGGTTACTAAGCGCCCGGTCCTGGTTACGCATCATCTCTTGCATCATGGCTGGGTTTCGTGCCAACTCCATTGTCTTAGAGCAAAAAAGTGTTGTAAAATCAAACCAGGCTAAATTAACGTGTCCATTTCCATGCTGTAGTACATGACCAATGACATACCTGTCTCATGAGCTCTGGGTTATTAAGCATGTGTGAAATCTCTGGGTTACGCTCCATTAGTTGCTGCATCTGTGGATTGGCTACTATCATCTGCCTCATCAGGTCAGGGTTGGACATCATGCTCTGCACAAGCGGGTTCTCCATGATCTGAGACAGCATCTCAGGGTTAGACATGAGCTGTCGCTGCATCTGCTGCTGAAGCTCCATGAAGTTGGCAGATCCCATACCGAGGTTAGACAGGCCTGACAGGTCACCAAACCCAGCTGAAAACACACAAAGACAGCCAGAATATAACAAAAGCAAGATAAAAGTGCAGAATTTTCTTTTAATGAACTGTAGGATTCACAGCATTTGTCTTTCAAACGATTATTTTAATGAAAAGAACTAGATTAGGGAGTAAAAAAAACAAAAAAAAAACAAAGTGTCCTCAGGTACATAAAATTCTCCTACATTGAAAACAGAGACAATGAGGTGAAACATTTAAAACCAGCATTCACCTAATATTTATGCATGTACATACGGAATATCGCTGCACAACTAATTGCAATTTACATGAAATCGCACTTAAATTGAGTTGGCTTATCGCGATTTTAAAACAGCAAAGGCTGAGATTATTTTTAATGTGCAGCTGAAAGCACTGAGTTTGAGTCACCTATAACGTGCATTTGGAAAAGCAACACGCGTCAGACGTCTTTCCAAACACAAGCATTTATGAACCTCTTATCCAACAAAAGACAACATTTAATCACATGCTTTTACTCCAATCTCACTTCATAACAGTTGAGCTCATCCTTCTTGTGAGATGTGGCTTTTTACACAGAATAAAGCAGTCATGTGTTTATTAGTCATGTTTAATCAAAGCGTTTCAATCATCTGTTTATTCAGCTACAGATAGAATGATGCCCGATAGGGATTTTAATGGAATGATGTGCTTTATCGTACTTATGCGGAGGGGGCATATTTGACGTGTCTGCGTGTGAAAGCTCCCTCTGGCATTCAGATGGAGCAGCATTTACTAGCGACCAGCAGCACTGCACTGACAAGCTGCGCATAAAATAATCACAGCCTTTGTCAAATCGCGTGCGGTTTCATTGCGATTAATCGTGCAGCCCTAATACAGAACAAATATTCTCTCTAGTATGTTGCAACCAGTGGTACACTGAATTATTTATATGCTATTACAGTATGAATAAAGATTTCTTATTTATATTTCAATTTAAGATTTTAAATTAAAGTCGAAGTTTTTAGAAATGTTTTGTCTTTAGCCATTTTTTTACTAAATATTTTATTTAGCTTGAACTTATATTTCAGCTATAGTAAATGTAGTACTTTTTTCAGTCAGCCGCCAAGGAAAGATTTCTAATTTTAATCTAAGTTGAAATTTTACACTTGTTTTTATTTCAGAATTATTTAAATTAACAAAACAAATTTAAACAGATTAGTTAACAATAACAAAAATAGTCACAACACAAAACTTACAACAATATTATGGAATTACATTAAAACAGACTCGATAATACAAACTTAAAAACATAATTCACCTAGTATATTGGCTGGCTGTGAGGGGTTCGGGGACGTCCCAACGCCCTGGGGTGTGCCCAGGTTGCCCGTGGGGCTCGGGGTAGCAGCTCCATCGTTGTTGCCCTCTGATGGTCCAGGGCCAGAAGAAGCAGAGGTCTGCGAACTACCACCACCCGAAGTCCTACAAGCACAAACACCCTAAAACTGAGCCACTCAAACTGCATAGGCATTATCTTACAACACAAAATGGATTTGCATATGAACAAAACGGTTCTGTTTTAACCCTAAAAGCAGGTCCTCTTACTTTTGTGCGGTTTTGATGACCAGGTGAACCGTGAGTCCGTCTTTAATGCCATGCTGACCGAGTGTGTCTCCATCCTTCAGTATCTTACCAGCAAAAATCAAAACCAACTGGTCTTGCTTCGCTTTGAATCTTTTTGAGATTTCTTCTTTAAACTGTTAAGAGGTCGAAACATGAGGGTTATAATGTTATATATTAAATCAAATCAATTCAATCTCACTTCTGAATAACATCACGGTCTCTTTTATAAAGCCTAAACTCGTAAACATCAGCATAAACAGCAATTATTCGAAAAAACTGACACAAAGACTGCAGCATAGCACAATCTTTCAATGAAAAGTCACTTAACATGCTGTTTAGTCAAACAATACAATTCTGAAGTCAAAAATACTAAGTAAAACAGAAAGAGCGCGACTAAAGATGACAGACTAGAACATTCTAACGTTACATGAGCAGGCCGTTTCTTTAACGACAACCGCGAGTTAGAAAACCCCACTTTATATGCGTTATTAAAAACAAAAAACAATGAATGAGATGCTCAGAATAACCGCATTTACGTAATAACAAAAGTGAAAGTCATTCTACATATCCACTGCGAAGATTTTCGTCGCTGGCTGTTCGTCGTCAATCGTTAGCTCATCGGCTAAAGCTGTTAGCCGCTGGTGTAACGAACGCCCGGGTGCCACAAACAACACGAAATCGCGAAAAAAATCACCTGTGCGACAGATGAATCTTCGGCGATGGCTATTTCTTCTTTATCCTTCGGTGTTTTGACGGTGACCTTAATGATAGTTGCGCTAGCGGCGGCATTTTCTTCAGTGTTCGTCTCCACGGCAGGATCCGTGCCGCTATTCTCCGCCATCTTTACTCTTCTTTTACTTCATTACATCATCGCACCAACAAGCATCGGGGAAAAGCGCTGCAAACGCCTTCTGTTCCACAGCGGCCTCTGGGGGTGTGGCGTGTTATCGACAGACTCGCTGTATGCAATCACTCAAAGTTCGCAGTAATTTACACCTTGTGTAGAGGAGGATGCTAAAGAAGGCGAAGAAGACCTTAAAAAGACACTAGTTAATGAATGTGTGACAGCCAGGCCACCACACAAGAATAGTAAGTGGATTAATTTGCTTCTTGTTGAAGGTGACACACAGTCTTTTTGATGCTCTTGGTATTAGCTTCCATCACTTTATCTTGTGTTGGGGTTAATTTGACCCACACTCTACTTGCAAACTGCTAGAAATATGTCTATGTTATTTCTTTTAATTTTGTGAATATTTATCATTGATGGACATGCATGAATGAATTAAATGTGCATACAAAGTTTCAATGCATTGATATGTTTAGGAAGGAATGTACAATTTATGTGTGTGTGTGTGTGTGTGTGTGTGTGTGTGTGTGTGTGTGTGTGTGTGTGTGTGTGTGTGTGTGTGTGTGTGTGTGTGTGTGTGTGTGTGGTGTTGGGGTGAAAAAATCAGCAACAATATCAACTTTTAAAAACAACTATTTGTCAAATGTCAGTTTTCCGAATTGCTTAAAACCAGGCATCACACTTTCTCAAAACACAAAACCAAATCTTCAAATTAGCTACATTACAGTTTTTCGAAATAGCTAAAACACTAAAATCATTCTCTGAACCACATTCTAAATAACCTAAACCAATTTGTCTAATAAATCACTATTTCTGTAAAACCTTAAACAAGTTCAGGCAGTTAGACACCATTTGCAAAACTCAATCTCACTCACTAAAACACATTTCACACTGTGATGCAATTGTGTTGCTAAATGCTAAACACAGGCAGGAAAAAGTTACTGAATCCGTTGTAATTCAAGCCTTTATTCTGCCTTTAACAATAGGTAAGAACCACTTGCTTTGGGATTTACTTATATATTATTATAAATTACTTATACTTATATATATTATTACTTCAAACACAGCTTACACATTTACACACAACGACTTAAAATTGTTCACACATATTTCTCATGATGGGATCAAACCAACTGTACAAAATAAGGCAGTTCAGAGTGCACATTTGCACTGAATGCTGATACAAACAATAAATTGAAACAATCTGAAGAGGAGGAAGGGGTGGTGGGCAAGGAGGATGAGGATGAGAACGAGCAGGTGTGGAGTGTTGTCTGAGCTGGATCTGGCACACAGAGGGGTTTTCCATTTGCCCGGTAAGAGAAAACATTGCCTGTGATGAGACATGTCAAAGGAATAACACAAAGACGTGATGCTGAGACAGAGTGAATCTCTCATTACTGTAACTTTAATTTTGCAGTTGCACAACTCTTTTGAGTGTACTGTAACATGCTTTTCATTTTTCATTTCATTTCTGTAATACAACTGAAACACATGGTTGTGGCCATTTAAAGTGTTAATTGTATATGAATAAAATAAATTATTTTGAAAAGTTTGTGAAAAATTGAATGCCTGTCATAAATAATCAGCACCATATCAGCCTGAAGCCCAAGACTGGTTGCCATATTGTTCTCTTGTTCAATAGAGATAGTGCAAATTATAATTAGTGTCATCAATATTGCGGAGGGGATTGTGTTTGCTTTGAGTTCTACTATAGGAAACAATATCCCAGGGACCTTTTAGGCTGTAGTGTGGTAAGTCTTCTTGGGTCTCATTTTGATAATTTTTATGTTTCTAAATCAGTTCATGTTATACAATGTATTTTCAAAAAGTAAACTATTATTGACATTTCATTCGATTTATTCATACATTTTGAAAGTATTGATATATTTCTTTGTTTGCTTTTGCCTATTAGTTCATAGTTGAGTGTGCTTTCTTCACGCTATAGTTTCCTAGTCCTTGTCTGGTGTCTATTAAAGCCATATCTTACAATATATCTGTGTTTATGATATTTCTGGTTCTGTTCTAAAAAAAAAAATTATTGTGTTTTACAGCTGGTCATCATAACGATTCTATACTTATTCAGTGGTGCACTGGCTTTCACTGTTGTGCTGATTCACTGGACCTGGCAATGGAAAATACTGCAACTACAATTATTATTCAACTATTTATTATTCACTGTATGGTGAATCACCTTCCATTACAGAGAAACAGAGGATGGAAATGTGTTTAGATGGTGTAAGACACCAAACGAATATTGTAAATATTTTTAATCCAAATATTTTCATAGTTAACTCAAAAAAATTTAAATGATGTAATTTTTATAGTTCTTTACCCACTCATAATGATAGTTTTGTCGGTCCTTCAGCTCTGTGTGAACATCAGTTTCTGTGTTTTAACTGGGAAAGCTTCAACACTATCAGTCAAATCCACTGTGATCATGACTGATTCTGAGAGCTGGTCTGTGTGTTCCTGTCTTCAATATCATGAGATGGAGCAGTTTTCCCCCCAAGAAAGTGTTTATTTTAAAGAAATTGATGGTTATATGTTAAAAATATATATATATATTTGTGACAATAAAATCACTTTTAAGGCAAGGTGTATTTTAATAAAAAACACAAAGCCATTTTTTCATTTTAAAGAAGACCGAAGCCTCAAGTTTATAATTTTTTTAAAATAATTTAATTTATTAAATAACTGTATAAATGATGGGCCAAACAAAACTGATAAAAACAGTGGTTTCATTTTATATATATATATATAAAAAAAAATAGTAACAGGAATGAAAGTAACAGGATTGAGTTTTTAAGCTAAAAGTTATCAAATACAAGGCATATGACCACATAGCATGCTAATAGCATGAGGACACTGAGACATTTATAGTGCCTTACCAAAAGTTAATATTTTTTAAAATAAACTAATAAAATCTAAGAAAAAGTTTAGGTAACAGGACAGTATGTTGAGATTGACCTTCTCAGTCATAGTTACAATTTCATCAAATATACAGAAATTAAAATAAGAGGACTTTCTTATGATCCAGATGATGCAACTTCCTGTTGAAAATGTGTCGTTGTGGAATATTCCAAGTTTTTCAGAGGGGGGATGTAATAGGGTAACAGGACCGAGTGAAAACCCGGGGACATGACTAAAATGTGTATTTTATCTAAAATATTAGATCAAATGTTTTTTTCTTTTTTCATTTTAAAGCAGATTGTATAAAGTCACACAAGAATGCAAAAAAAAAAAAAAACTGATTTCTGAAGGATTTTAATCATTATATTCATGGTAAAGTTTAGAGAGTGGGACATGCAGAAAATGCAATTTTTTAGTGTTCTATGTAGTTTTTATCAACGTATTGTAATTGTAGTTAGCTTAATGTGCAGGACATTTTGCTTAATAATAAAATGTATTTTAGAGTTAATTTTCATGCAATTTTACACATATAATGTCCTGGGAACAGAAATGTCACCCTTTCGATGGAATTGCTCATATACTGCCCACTCTTACAGCAAAAAGAACAAGCAGAGACTGAGTGTTGCATATAATGATGGCATGAGACTGCTTTTAAAACAACCAAGATGGTGTAGTGCTAGTCAAATATTTGTTAATGTTGGTGTGCCTACCTGTTCTGCCTTAATAAAAAATCTTATTTTTCGATATGTGTAGAATGTCTGTCTCTGAAAACAGAATTAAACAAGCTTTAGCCCACACTAATTTTAGCTGTCAGACATCTAGACTGTGGAGACATTGGCGCTCCTGTTTGTATATTACAAGTGAAAGTTACTGACCTTTGTATTATATATTTATTGTTATGTTGTAACTACTATTTCTCTCTGTATGGACCTTCCATTTTAGCCCTGAGTCCTGAATAACGTCATTATTATTATTATTGTTCATGTTTGTGGTTTTGTAGTCGGTGGAGGATCCAGAACCTCAAGATGAACACACAAAATAATCAAAGTTATATTTTTGCTTGTAATGGAAAGCCATTTTGTATCTCATTTTAATAGTAAAATGATGTCACCATCTGCAATACCAAATCATCAAGCTATACGTCTTTATTCGTACCTTTTCTTTTAAAACATGTACTAGAAAAGGGGCACTTTTAGCCCTCTTTTTAAATAAATGATTTCATCTTGCACTGGCTTTCATGATTTTTTTTTCAGCATACAATCTTTTTCAAACACTGTAGAATAAACGTAAAAAAAACAATTATACTATGTATATTGATTTTTATTTTATTTCAGTTTTGATTTATGGTTAGTCATTTTAGTGCTTCAGTTCATTGCGAGGCAATATTTCTAATTTTATTTTATGTTTTTGATCTAATATTTATATTTTATTTCAGCTTTATTTTAGGTAACAAAAATGTTTTTAGTGTCAGTTTTAGTTGAGGGGTCTCAGTTTTGCTTTTTCAGGGACATGGAACTTCATCTGTCTTTAACTTATATAAGAAGAGGTTTGCATGTATTACCACCAGGTGGCTTGTGTTGCATACAAGTCAGCCGCTGTAGAAAATGTGAGCCAACAGAGCCCACAGACAGTGCCAAGGGAAAATGGCCCAACAGGCTAAACCCAGCATTTGGGCTAAAAAAAAAAAACAACAACATAATTTTTAAATGTGTTAATTTCTGTTATGGATTCCTGCAGCCATATATCACTGCAACAGTATGGCAGTAGTTCTTACCTTTTTATCATCACAGAATGACCCTATGTTACGTGGTCCTGGTTTTGTGTGCCTTGTGTTTTTGTTCTTTTAGGTTGCTTTCTGTTGTGCTCTTGTCTCAAGTCAAGTGGTGCAGCGCCTTCAAGTCTGGTGGTCCCAAATAGTCCCAGCACCTTTAAGTTCGGTGGTCCCAAGTGTGTTTTCTTTCTTTGGTATTAGAAACAGTTCTGCACATAAACGATTAAAAGTAGTTTCTGGATGTCCATCAGGATTTGTGAGGTATTCATTTTCTTTTTTTCTTCAGTAATTATTGTTTTTTAAAGATATATTGTAGTCCACAAAACATTACCAACATGCATAATTAATAACTGGTTGTCAATTAGTCACATTCCAGCTGAAACCAAAGTTTGATGCAACTTAGAAATATAGAAAAAAAAATGATAATTTTCCTTGCATCTGGTCCACTTGAATGTACAGTAGGCCTATTTATGACGGTTCCAGCTGAAACCTTTAATATCTGTTCTGTTTAACAAAGATTAACAAATACTGTAACAAATGTCCTGCATGGATCAGTGCTGGGATCTAGATTCTCGTGGTCCATTTTTTTTTCTTTTTTCTTTTGTTGTGAGCACATGGTGGGGAATCAGATCTTTGATGATCTCGTTTTATTTGCAAAATGCTTTTGTCTTGTCTGTGCACATGGTCTGGGTGGGTGTTTATGCCTTACCATGTGCTCTTGTCTTACCATGTGCTCTTGTCTATTCTTAAGTGAAGTTTTTATTGCTTTTTTTTTATTTAATTCTGAGCTCATTAAAGCTCTCTGCATTTGAGTCATTGTCTCATCCATCAACCCACACCTCACACACATGTGATATCCTGTGTGAACTTATATATCAGCTTATATTGTGTCCGTGTGTATATATGTGTGTTATGTGTGTAAATCATATACTATGATGTTTTTGGAACATTTTGGTTGCAGGGGAGTTATGTGACATCCATGGCCCCCAAAGGCTTTCCTAATTCATTCATTCTTTTCTTTCTGTAATTTTAAAACCTGGTTACCACACAGTATTAGCATGTACATGTATCTTTCAACCACTCTGAATCACTTAAAAGTATGCATAGTGAATCACAAAGCAAGTGGTTCCTTCCCTATTAAGGCAGAATAAAGGCTTGAATTACAATGGTTTTAAAGAGTCAATAAAATAATGAAAATAAATATAGTAAATAAATTGTACATTTTTATTTTTTAAGCTTAATGGAGTTCCATATAATCAATAGGAAAGTAAAGTAGAGACACTCACAAAACAAGTGGTTCCTTCCTTATATTAAAGGCAGAAAGTTGTAGTTATTACAAAGTGACTGTGGTTAGCAGAGAATAAAGCATGCAATACAAATATTAGTTTCTTTAATGTTAGTTAATAAAAATACAGTATTAGTATTATATAATACTAAAAGTATTAGTAAATGTTTAAATTAACATTAACAAAGATTAATAAATGTGGCATAAGTACAGTTCATTATTAGTTCATGCTAACTAATGTAGTCAAGTTTGTTATCTAATGAACCTTATTGTAAAGTGTTACCAAAAAATTTTTTTTTAATGTTTGATTTTAGTTAATTAAAATGAGCTAAAGCAACTGTCATTTGCATCATTTTTATTACATCACATGAAATGTAATTGGTAAAATATAAAGTTAGCTTAACCCATTTGTGTTGGGACTACATGAATCATTTTTGTTGCATTGATCAGCAGAGTAAATGTTGAAATTAAGTGCTATTTTCCTGTATGTGTTTTTAAATGTTTGACATTTAAAAGAATTTCTGTTATGTTGAAGTTTATGTGGTTAGCATTGTGCTGAAGATCAGTGGTTATATTGCTACACAAGTGCAAACTGAATCTTTTCTCACTGAGTAATAACTGTAAAAATATCAGCAATACATAATTTCTCACTTGTTCATTAAGTTTGCATGATAGAAAATGTATGCACAGCCGTTGTTTATAGATAAAACAGTCTTGATCAGATTAGGCTAGTCCTCAACCTCAACACAGGCTCTACATTTCACTAAAATGAAAGGGTTGTTGCTTCACATTTACGAACACATTTGGATGCTAATGGTCTTTTTGAACCTTTTCAATCTGGATTTCGCCCCTCACACAGCACTGAAACTGCCCTTCTTCGGGTGGTCGACGATATTCTTTTGTCCATGGATTCAGGGCTGATAAACATTTTGATGCTCCTTGATTTAAGCGCTGCTTTTGATACAGTTTTCCATGAAATATTGATCTCTAGGCTTTCTGATATTGGCATCACTGGCTCTGCCCTTTCCTGGCTCATTTCATACATCAGTGACAGAAAGTATTATATCACTATACAAGGGTTTAGATCTGCCACTGCCTCACTTACACAGGGTGTTCCTCAGGGTTCGGTTCTTGGTCCACTATTATTCATCATATACATCTATCCACTCGGTGACATCATACGCAGGCATGGACTTCAATTCCATTGCTATGCTGACAATATTCAAATATATCTCACCACCAGCTCTGATATGCCATCTCTACCTGACTCACTCACTGCATGTATCAGGGACATCAAGCATTGGATGTCACTGCATTTCCTCAAACTAAATGATAAGAAAACCGAGATATTAGTCATTGGCTCTGATGCCTCAATCAAAAGGATGGGCCAGTCCTTTGATATTGATGGAATTCACATTAAGCACTCGTCATCGATTCGTAACCTTGGTGTCTTATTTGATCAAACTCTATCCTTTGGCTCTCATATTTCTTCTCTTGTTAAAAACTCTTTTTTTCACCTTCGCAATATTGCTCGCTTACGATCTTCTCTCACCTTAGCAGATGCTGAAACTTTAATTCATGCTTTAATCACATCACGCCTGGACTATTGCAATGCCCTATTTCTGGGTCTTCCCAAAAAACGTATTGCAAGATTACAGTATGTTCAAAACTCTGCAGCAAGAGTCCTCACCGTTACTAGGCGTTCTGCGCACATTACTCCTCTGCTTCACGAACTTCACTGGCTACCTGTGGCATCACGTATCCACTTTAAGGTATTGCTTCTTACGTTCAAGGCATTAAATGGTCTTGCTCCACAATATTTGTCTGACCTACTCCACCCTTACCGTCCTACACGGTCTCTCAGATCAGCTGAACTTGGTTTACTGTCCGTCCCTCGTTTCCGGTTGTCTACTGTAGGAGGAAGGTCTTTCAGTGCTAATGCTGCTCAATTGTGGAATTCGCTACCTCTTACACTACGCAATACCTCTACTGTGGTTACTTTCAAGACCCAGTTAAAAACATATCTTTTTAACATGCATTGTGGATAATGTGATTATATGTATCCTATGTGACTGTAATATATGGGTGTTTAAATGTATTGTATGTACAATGTAAAGCGACCTTGAGCATTTGGAAAGGCGCTATATAAATAAAACTTCTTCTTCTTCTTCTTCTAAAATGGTAGCCCCCAAAACTCAGACATACCAGAAAATACCAGTTTGCATGCTAGAAAATTAACATTTTGTATTTCTTCACATGATCAGCAGTAGTGATGTATACTCACTAGCCACTTTAAGTATACCTGTTCAACTGCTTGTTAACGCAAATGTCTAATCAATCAATCAATCACATGGCAGCAACTCAGTGCATTTAGGCATTGACACGGTCAAGATGATCTGCTGAAGTTCAAACTGAGAATAAGAATGTGGAAGAAAGGTGATTTAAGTGACTTTGAAAGTGGCATGGTTGTTGGTGCCAGATGGGCTGGTCTGAGTATTTCAGAAACTGCTGATCTACTGGGGTTTTCCCTCACAACCATTTGGGTTCACAGAATGATTCAAAAACTAGAGAAAATATCTTTCTTTCTTCGGGCGCTTCGGTCTTTTCCGGAAAGCACCGGAAGTTATCTCTCGCGCGTGTACGTCACTCATACAATTTTTTTATTTTTTTTTAATTGTTTTCTTTTACGACCGTTTAAACATCCAGGATAAGCTCAAATTAGTACCGTTTTTTTTAGCCGTCTTACATACAATCTCTGTTCTGTGTAAACAATGAGTGACGTACACGCGCGAGAGATCACTTACGGTGCTTTCCGGAAAAGACCGAAGCGCTCGCGACCTCAGATCACTTGGACGTGGCTGTGTTTACAAGAGGTAAAAACAATATAAATACTGTTAGTTTTCTCACACAAACCGCTCGTTTCGTGTCTTAGGCCATCAATGTGTACTTACATTTACGAGTCATTAAATCATGTTTAATTTGGACTTCTCTGTGCATGCTCTTTGAGGTGGACCCCATATACCTGCATTATATGACTGACAGACAAGAACGGTATGACCTAAAAATATCAATATTGAAAATACTGTGGAAACAAAGACAGATATTTAGGACACATGCTGAGTTCACATAGTTCACATGTTTATCTGAAAAACACTTCTACAGCCAGTTATTTTACTTTGAAATATGCGTTCCGTGTTGGAATGTCTGTTTTTGTTTTGGTCTGTGTGATCTTGTCCACTGCAAGACCGGATATAGGCTATATGCACGCATAACTTCCACCTTTGACGCAAGGCTGCTCTTCAGTTTCCCGTTGGGGAGATTATGGTTTTCCGGAGGAAAACGGGATTATGGCAGAATCTTCAAAATTTGCTGTCCTCCCGTCTTTGAAACGAAACTTTCATACTTTTAGATGTCATGTTATATATATATATATATATATATATATATATATATATATATATATTTATAGTTATGTTTTTTTAATATAATAAATAAAATAAGCATAAACAAAATGAGGGGTGGCTGTTTTGTCTGTTTTTGTGACTAACGTTCCTTTAGCCAAATAGATTAGAAGCCAATATAAATTTTCGGTATAGCATAGCACAGCACTCTACGATCGGCGGAAGTAATCCAGCATCCTTAGACCTTCACCGGAAAGAAGTCCGTGCATAGAGCCTATTGCAGCCAGCAAACAAACTGGGTCAGAGATTGCAGATTCTACCCAACCTAAAAAGCCTTGGTATCCTTTTGGCTATGTTACATGATCCCGCTCTTATTCATGCAAATGCGCTATGTTTACCGCTATGGGTGTGGTTTTGACCCAGCGGCTAGTCTAGAACAATGGACCCTCGAGAGACTACTTCTATTGGATAGACGCGTCACGTTTGACAGATTCATTTGCATAACGATGGGCATTGGCCAGCTTTTTGACTCGCAGCATTTTTCCAAATGAAGCGCCGCCTTCCCGCCCGAGGGGTCTTCACCGCCCTGGCCGCCCGAGATGGGTCGTCTGCTTGGACCTGGCTGCCAGATGGACTTTCTGTTTCGCCCTGGCCGCCCGATGAACTGTCTGCTTCGCCCTGGCCACCAGATGGACTGTCTGTTTCGCCCTGGCCGCCGGCTAAACCATCACCCCTGTTTCTGTTCTCTTCCATGGACCTGGCCCCCCATCCCTCCCCTGATCCTCCATCGTTCCACCTCCCTCCTGGACTCTTGTTTTGCGTCTGGTAGCCGCTCCATAGAGGGGGGGGGGGGGGGTATGTCACAGTGTCTGGTTTGTGTTTCCCCGGGTGTCCACTAGAGGTCTCTTCCCCATACTGTCACCATTCACTCTGGAACTGCATTCCCCACAATCCTTGTCTGTACCAATCACTGTTCATTGCACTCAGCTGTTCCCCTTCATCATTGTACCCACACTCTAAGAAATAAATCCGTAAAATAACAAAAAAAGTACTGGCAGCTCATTACCCGACTTTGTCCCGTAATTAAAAAACGGAAATTTTCTGTTAATTCACAGTGTGTCCACTGTAAATAAAACAGAAATTTTCTGTTATTTAATGGTGTATCTATAGTAAAAGACCGGACACTTTCTGTCATTTAATGATGTATGTAAAGTAAAAAAACAGGACACTTTCTGTCATTTAATGATGTATGTAAAGTAAAAAAACAGGACACTTTCTGTCATTTAATGATGTATGTATGGTAAAACAAACAGGACACTTTGTTATTTAATGATATAACTACAGTAAAAAAAACGCAAATATTAAATGAATCCGTAAAATAACAGAAAATGTACTGGCAGCTCATTACCCGGACTTTGTTCCGTAATTAAAAGATGAAAAACTTCTGTTAATTTATGGTTTTCCTACAGTAAATATAAAACAGATGAATTTAGGCAAATATACCTACAGTAAATAGAAATTTTACTTTTCTGTTAGTTAACAGTGTAATGATAACTCTTGTTGAAAATATTTCAAACAAATCTTCTGTAATTAAAAAATATTTTTATTTACTTATAGATCTAAAACAATTCCATGAAAACTAAAACAAAGGGAAAAAAAACACAAAAGGGAAAAGTATATATAGTTTCTCATCTCTAAATTGTTTCAAGTCTTGCATAACCAAATTATATAACCAGAATTATATAACCAGAATTAATAACAGCATGAATGCATAACAAAAATGCATAAAACAGCACAAAATATACGCTGTTTGATGGTGGATCGATTTGATCCACGATCGACCTCTAGGGCTGCTTCAGAAACGCGTGCACACGCAATTATCTAGACTAGATAAACCTGGTTCAAGTTAGTGAGATTGCGTGAACTTGAATTACCTTTTATTAAACCGCCTTAAGCCCCAACTTATTTGTTAGGCTCATTCAAGTCCGGTTTTGGAGTTTAATCCCCGCTTTTCTAAGCTTCATTTATGGAACAGCCCCCTGGACCAGGCTTTCCCAGCATAAGCTGCCAGGGTAACTGAGTTTGAACTTTTTTAAGTTTGATTTATGAAACCGAATCTACCAAAAATAAGCCTGACTAACCGAAATAAGCCTGGCTTATACTCTAATCTTGTTTTATGGAACAACCCTCTCTTGCTGTCATAGCAACAGGTGCGTAAGCTTAAACCTGCTCACGAGCACGAGCAGGCTTATTTCATGTTCCCTTTCGAACTGTCACTTCGTATTGCGTAGCTATACGCAGTGGGAAAACTCCTTTTCCTCGATTTTACTGAACCTTATGTAAAACGCATTTGCAGCTGCACAGCTAACGCCCTGAGCATCTTGCTCGCTCATAGGCTGTGCTGCAGCAACTGCACATCCAATGGTGCGGACGACTCTGACGTGCGACCAATGGGATCACTCTACGCCATTACACGTCAGAGCCCGTCATAGGGGCGAGGCCTAGCCTATATAAGCCCCTGAACTCGCCAAAATCGCTTGACCCTGTCACTGTTTCTCAGTCAGCATCCAGCGCGCCTGCTGCCAGGCAGTGTTGGGAAAGTTCATTTTCTACATGAACTAGTTCAAAGTTCAGTTCACACATTTTAAAATGAACTAGTTCAGTTCATAGTTCATACTTCAAAAAATGAACTAGTTCATAGTTCTTTTTTTCTAGTTCATAGTCCATATGTTGCTGCGAGCTTCTTTTTTTTTATTGCCACAGCCCATATACAACCACGGACAGCAATTATTTTATCGACTGGCAAAGTTTGCACAGAAATGTAAGATTTTCCCATCCTCACCGACCTTGTCATAAAACTCGTTTAAATGATCATACGACGCCTCGCTCGCTGCTTTGTCGACTACATGCTGCTTTTTGTTTTGATGACGCATGCGGCAGTGCGTGCGACACTGGTGGCTGATGTTGCCAGATTGGGTGTTTTTTTTGCTACATATTAAGGCGTTTTCGCCTGGAAGGCTTTATAGAAATCTGGCACCCTATTGAACGAAGTTAAACTGAGAGAGCGTGCGTTCACAGACACCAGAATGAACGCGTTCACAGTAACGTTCATCAGGCAGTAATTCAGTACGTTCAGTTCACGTTCGCCCAAAATATGAACGAGTTCATGAACTATCGTTCATTGAACGCGTTAAGGCACAACACTGCTGTCAGGACTAACTCCGACGCGGAGATGCTTCGCATCCTGACACAGGCCGTCGCGGACCTCGAGCTCAAGTGGGCCGCGCCCGCCGAGCCTCCTCGGAGTCGGCTGGACGGATGGTGTTTGCCGGGAAACCAACAGGCCCCTCGCCATAAACCAGCGCCGTTCTTTCCTGAGGCTTACTAGAAGCTTACCAAGGCATGGCGCACTCCCTACTCCACACGAGGCGCCGCAGTTTCCGCGACTCTCTCCTCTGTTGACGGTGCGGCGGAGAAGGGCTACGAGACGTTGCCGCCTCTAGACGAGGCCGTAGCCGCTCACCTATGCCCAAACACGGCCGCTAGCTGGCGGACCAGAGCCGTGCACCCTAACAAGCCGTGCAGAAACACGTCAGCCCTTCTCGGACGCGCGTATTCCGCTTCCGGGCAGGCTGCTTCAGCCTTGCACACGATGGCCGTGCTACAGGTCTACCAGGCCAAACTCCTCCGCTCTATGGACGAGGCTGGCCCGGATCCGAAGGCTTTTCAGGACCTCCGCAGCGCGACGGACCTGGCCCTGAGGGCTACCAAGGCTACAGCGCAGGCGATCGGGAGGAACATGGGGAGCTTGGTCGTGGCTGAACGCCATCTCTGGCTGAACCTCACCGACATCAAGGACTCTGAGAAGTCCAAGTTCCTCGACGCTTCGGTTACCAGCACCGGTCTCTTCGGCCCAGCGGTGAAGGGGTTCGCGGAGCGTTACACCGAGGCGCAGAAGGCGTCCCAGGCCATGCGACACTTCCTGCCTAAACGCTCTAGCTCTGCATCGAGCAAACCCAAACCAGCTCCGTTTACGCCTCAGCCAGCGAAACCGAAGCAGCAGGCCTCTCAGCCCCGCCCTGCGGCTGATGCCCAGCGCCCGACAAGAGCTGCGAAGCGCTTCCCGATGCCCCGGCGCCAAGGCCCGCGGCCCAGCGCTGCGCCCAAAGCAGCACCGCCGAAGTCGTCCTAGCATGCGGCACAAAGAGAGAGGGCGAGTGTCCCGCGCCGGCCGGACCACCCTCGAAAAAGCCAACGAGACTTCCCACAACCCCCTGTTCAGTTCAGGCGGATGGGGACTTTATTTCTGTACACAGGCCCGCAGTAAGCGTGTCTTTACAACCAAACGCCGTTTTCACGGCGACCCAAATAAATCACAAAAAGAGCATGTTTCACAAGCACAATGCATGGGTTCACGGTCCCCCTCAGATAGGTGGCCCCTCCCCTGTGATAACACTGACTTCCCCAGACGCAAATGCCTGTACAGTCAGTCAAGCACTCAATGTATGCACAAATCACATTATAAGGGTTTCAGATCCCCCTATGTTATGTGGCTCCCCCCTTTCAGTGTGTCAGTCCCTAGCCACACGGGTTCTAGCCTGGCAATCTATCCCCGGTGTGTCGAGTTGGGTCATAAACATTATAAAGCGAGGCTACTCGCTCCAATTTGCTCGCACGCCCCCAAGGTTTCAGGCGGTCATCGAGACCTCGGTGAGAAGCGACGTGGGTCACGTGCTTCGCACCGATGTGCAGAAATTATTACGGGTGTCCCTCCTGCGCTGATGCAAGGTTTTTTTTACAGCCGTTATTTTCTGGTTCCGAAAAAAAACGGCGGTCTCAGACCCATACTAGATTTGAGACATTTGAACAGGGCGCTCATGCGTCGTCCCTTCAAAATGTTAACTATCAAACAGATCCTCGCGCAAATTCGCCCGGGGGATTGGTTTGTTACGATGGATCTGAAAGATGCTTACTTTCATATTCAAATAAACCCTCGTCACAGGCCATTCTTGAGATTCGCCTTCGAGGGACAGGCTTATCAGTACACAGTTCTGTGTACAGTGCTCCGCATGGGATTGCTGCACATGCGTCCACTGCAGCACTGGCTGAAACGCCGGGTGCCAACATATGCATGGCAGTCAGGCAGCTTACGCATCAGGGTGAATCACAGTTGTTTAAGGACCCTGGTTCCCTGGCGGGCTCAGGACTGGTACCAAGAGGGTGTGATAATGGGGACAATTTCCAGAAGGAAAGTGGTTTTTACAGATGCGTCCAACCTGGGTTGGGGGGCATTACATGAGGGCACGCCTGCCTCCGGCCTCTGGTCGAGCACGGAGCAGAGCTTACACATCAACTGTCTGGAAATGAAAGCAGTTGGTCTGGCCCTGAATGCTTTTCTGTCAAGCCTCAAGGGTCATCACATCTTAGTCCGCACAGACAACATGTCAGTGGTGGCCTATATAAATCGCCAAGGGGGCGTCAGGTCAGGTGGCCTACATGCTATGGCGAGAGATCTCCTCTTGTGGGCGCAGAACAATCTGAGCTCTCTGAGGGCTGCGCATATCCCGGGCGTCAAGAATTTGGGCGCGGATATGCTCTTACGGGGCAACACTCCCCTAGGCGAGTGGGCCCTGAACCCGCAGATGGTCAGTCTGATATGGGAAGTGTTTGGCAGGGCCGAAATCGACCTAATCGCCTCGAAAGACAACACCCATTGCAATCTGTTCTTCTCGAAGGACAGGGATGCGTTGGCCCACGTGTGGCCCAACCGCCCCCTGTATGCTTTTCCCCCTGTCTCGATGATTCCACAAGTCATCAAACGGGTCAGGGAGAGCGGGTGCCCAGTCCTTCTGGTGGCTCCTCTCTGGAAGTCCAACCCGTGGTTTCCGGAGCTGGTTCAGATTTCGGACAAAGCTCCATGGCCTGTCCCGATGAGGAAAGACCTCCTCACACAGGCGAAGGGATCGTTGTGGCATCCGCGACCCGACCTGTGGGCCCTTCATGTGTGGCCCTTGAACCGGTATCCGGGGGCCTTCCTGTGAAGGTGTTGAACACTATATCTGAAGCTAGGGCCCCGTCAACTCGGCGCCTTTATGCTTCAAAGTGGGCGTTTTTTTCCGGCTGGTGCTCGAAAAACCGCCTGAATCCAGAGTCATGTGACATATCAGTGGTTCTCTCATTCCTACAGGAGCTGTTGGACGCGGGTCGCTCCCCGTCCACACTCAAGGTGTATGTGGCCGCTATTGCAGCTCACCATGTTCTGGTAGCCGGTCAGTCACTGGGAAGAAACGACCTTGTTGTGAGATTTTTAAAAGGTGCTAGGAGGATTAACCCCTCCAGACCTCCTTCTGTGCCATCCTGGGACCTATCTACGGTCCTAGGGGCTCTGAGGGGTCCGCCCTTTGAACCGTTACAGTCGGTTGATCTTAAACTTCTCTCGCTAAAGACTGCTCTCCTGTTGGCATTGGCGTCTATCAAGCGAGTGGGAGATCTGCAGGCTCTCTCTGTGAGACCGGCATGTTTGGAGTTTGGTCCTGGTGATTCCAGAGTCATTCTCAAGCCCAGGCATGGTTATGTACCCAAAGTGCTCTCAACGCCGTTCAGAGCGCAGGTGGTGACATTGTTAGCCCTTCCCCCTTCCACAGAGGATGGGGAGGTTAATTTTCTCTGCCCTGTCAGGGCGCTGAGAATCTATCTGGAGCGTTCTGCATCGTTTAGACAATCAGAACAGCTTTTTGTCTGCTTTGGTGGTCGGTCCAAAGGGGATCCTGTCACTAAACAGAGATTGTCTAGATGGATAGTGGAGGCCATTTCTGTGGCTTATACCGCAGCGGGCCAGGATTGCCCTATAGGTGTCAAAGCCCATTCGACCAGAGGCATGGCCTCGTCGTGGGCGTGGTCATCTGGTTTTCCCATTCAAGACACCTGTGATGCGGCCGGCTGGGCCTCGCCGTCCACATTTATGAAATTCTATAATTTGGAAGTACCCTCCCTACAGGCAGGGGTGCTTTCGGTATGATTATGGCCCCGACAGTGTCTGGTCTTGTCATCACTTGTTACTGTGCATAATCACATTCCCTATATATATGTATATAAACCAGCTTCTTGTCGGTTACAAATTTTCATATTATAAACCCGCTAAGGCTGGTGGTGTTCATATTCTTGACCCTGTCAGGAATTACTGGTGTATTCACCTAAACCTGACGGTGTCGGGTATGGTGTATACATATTAAGTGGTTTATGGCTTGTTCTGTATGCTCAGGGGTCCTGAGTTGCAGTGGCAACCAGTTATTCAGTGCATAGCGTTCCCACTGCGTATAGCTACGCAATACGAAGTGACCGTTCGAAAGGGAACTACTTGGTTACTCACGTAACCTCAGTTCCCTGAGTTAGGGAACGAAGTATTGCGTAGCCGGCCACACTATTTTAACTGGGTATTTGTCGCTTCAGTCGTATAAACCTGCTATTTTGGCGAGTTCAGGGGCTTATATAAGCTAGGCCTCGCCCCTATGACAGGCTCTGACGTGTAATGGCGTAGAGTGATCCCATTGGTCGCACGTCAGAGTCGTCCGCACCATTGGATGTGCAGTTGCTGCAGCACAGCCTATGAGCGAGCAAGACGCTCAGGGCGTTAGCTGTGCAGCTGCAAATGCGTTTTACATAAGGTTCAGTAAAATCGAGGAAAAGGAGTTTTCCCACTGCGTATAGCTACGCAATACTTCGTTCCCTAACTCAGGGAACTGAGGTTACGTGAGTAACCAAGTAGTTAACAGGATAGCGGAAATGTCACCTCTTTATGGAAAAGTTTGTTGCTGTCAACATTGTTTTTGGAAGATACATTAAAAATTCAGTTAGCTTCTGTAAATGGATCTACAATGCATGGCATAAAATGTGGATAATAGTGGATAATTTGACGCGCTTCCGTGTAAAAGTGTCTGTTATCAGCAGATTCTGTTCATGTGTGCCCAGACATTTTAGAAATCCCGACCAGCTGATGTTTTACGTCCAGAATAAAGAGTAGACCTGCCTAAACCTATATAGCTAAGTAAAGTTAATGGACCTTAACCGTGATATAAGATGTTGGCCATATTGCCCATCCTAAGTCATTTATTTTCTGTGACACCTGTAAAGTCACGTCCACAAACCTCTTGCATAGTGTTTGGTCAGACCACAAGGTGTCCCTGTGGCCTCAAAGCTTCAGCACTGCCACTCTGAGCTCGATTCCTATGTCTGAAGTAAAACACATTAGCATACAGAGCAATAAATGTATAAATAAATGTATAAATAAATAAATGTAGACGTAAATGCATATATACATAAATAAAAGTGAAAATAAATAAAAGTGGAAATAAAATAAATGCATAAATAAAAAAAATAAAATAAAAAATGTGGGAAAATATATAATTATACATAAATAGGGAAATAAAAGTATAAACAGTCATTTATTTTTGTTTTGTTTTTACATTTCTTCGTGTATTTATTTATTTATTCATTCATTTTTAATTTTTATAGGTTTGGTCCTCCATAAGTATTAATTGTAATTGATCTGGTTTTGTGTTGGCTAGGGAACCAGCACTCCAGGATGTTTCGAGAAAGTTGGATCTGCACACACAGCCTTTCCTGCTCTATGAAACTTTATTGTTAGCAACTGGACACAACTGATCCACTTAATATCCTGCAACTGTTCTTCTTCTGCTGAATGTTGTTGACTCAAGCACCGCTGTAACTGTTGCAAAGTCGAAGGTATTGACTCAACTTCACTGACACAGGACTTGCATTTACTGACATGTACAGGACTTCATATAATTCTGATGACAGAAATGCCTAAATTGTGCCTTCATCGTTTATTTTAAAAGTTAACCTATGATGTAAAGGGGCTTGTTCGTTAATAAAAAAAAATAGTTTGATAAAACAACTGTTTGCATTTTGCCTTATATTTTTTACTTTAAAATGAACAGAATTCTACTATGATCCCATACTAAGGTTACAATTTAACTTTCTGGGTTGTTTTAAAATAAAGTTTTTATTTCAAAGTGAATTTATTCTTTTCAGATTAAATTATTTGTCAGATTATTTTTTAAAGGTCAATGATCTTTTGACAGTACATCCTCGAACCAGCTTCTGCACTGTGCAATTTCCACATTTGCCAACTGCATATAACTGATGTTGGTCATCAAAACATGAAATCTTTATGAAACACATAAGCAAATGACACAAAATGTGTATAAATCCTATATGACTTTAATTTGACTAGCATATGATTTAATATAAGAACTTTAAAGGGTACCTATTATGGCATTTAAAATGTTCCTAATATTGTTCTGGGAGTCCCCAACAACAGTTTTACATGCATACAATGACAAAAAAACACTTTTGTTGTCTTATAATATGCATTTATTTTTACCTGATTTGCTCACCGACTCCCTAATGATTCGTTTTTCAACTCATTTTTCAAACCCCTCCTTTGCGTGACGCTAATCTGCGGTGATTGGTCAGATCATATGATGTGACCCAGTCAGTTATTGTTTGTTAGCCCAACGCATAAACATATTGATAAAGCATGTCAGGGTTCTGCCCTGGGGCCTGTACCATGAAGGTAGCTGAACAAACTCGGAGTTACAGGATTAGTTTTGAGTTGACAAAACCAAACCGATGCAATCAGGCTTTATTGGTACCATGAAGCAGCTCATCAACTTTCTCTGTCAACTCAGGCTTTGATCTTAAGCTATGATTACTCCACGAGCGCGTGCACATACCAAAGTGACGTTGGCACCGAACAACCAATCGCGTTCGATATGGATAGAGCGAGAGCGATACTTTCTTTCCGCGGAGGAGCAAGAGATAATCATTCAGAATTACGATGAATTTAAATATATTACAAGCTCGAAACAATACGGTCTCTGCTGCCAAAGCAAGAGAAGACTGTTGGAGAAAGATTGCTGATTGCGTTAATGTGTAAGCTAAATAAATACGTTCTTTATTCATGTAAAATGATGTATAGGGTATGCATGTATGTGTGTGTGAAATATAGCCTATATTTTTATAATATATAAAAAATGTGCATGTATATACTACTAAAGATTAATATTCATTGATTTTTAGATGCAACTCCAAACGTTCTTGGCAGCTGATAAAGACAAAATATAAAATTATAATTCAAAGTAGCCTAGTAAGTATTTACACACAACCTTTTATTATTTTTTTATTAACACTTGTTTGAGGCAAACCGAAAAAATAGTGAAAACCAGAAAACCAGTGGAGGGCCACTCCTCCAGAATACACTGAGTTGGCTTTGATAGGAATAAAGGACGGCCGATTATGGATGATTACAGGTGCTGTACAATCTGACCCTGGTGCTGGCTCCTCTAAGCAAGTAACACTGGGTACGTGTGCGATACATTACTATTTTAAGTTTTAAATATGGCTGACTGTATGTTCTGCAGTACAGGGAAATGCAGTGTCCCTGTTGAAGCCAGCACACACACACACAGTCTCCCACACAGAGGTCAGTATGCAGCAGACAGAACACCAGAAACATATTGGCCTACTTTTATTTATCAGGGAGGAGGAAATGATGAAGACACTCTGTCTGTGTTCTGGGACAGTTGCTGAGGTGAATGCACTGGGCTTTTTATTAAGGCAAACATTTGAATGTGTGGCATAAAACAGGAACTGGCCCAAGTTACACATCTCTTTTATTGTAGGATTTTTCACAACCTGTCCCAGAAACTAAAGCCTCTACCTCAACAGGCTTCAAAATAAAAATGTGAACAAGGTAAGGATTTAAAAGCCTTCACATATATTACAGGTGTTTGTCAAGGAACTTTTTGTGAGTTGATTAGCCTCCCAAAAACTTGTAATGATCATGTTTGTGGTGGAATTATGTTTCAGGTGGAAACAGACTCAGTCAGGGCCCTTTACAAAAGGAGCCTATGGAGCTATGACTGCACACTAAAGGAGCCTAGAGCTAGACTGCACACTAAAGGAGCCTATAGAGCTAGACTGCACACTAAAGGAGCCTATAGAGCTAGACTGCACACTAAAGGAGCCTATAGAGCTAGACTGCACACTAAAGGAGCCTGACTGTGAGCTGAGGAGGCTCCACATTTAAAAAATAAATGCAATAGCTAGATTAAACTGATCCCAGTATGTGAACTTATTTAACCAAGTAACACTTTAGCATGAATATTTATTAATGCAACCTTCTATTGCTTTCTTTCTCCCCCATCCCACAAAACCAATAAAACAGTTTGAGACCTATCTGCAGTTTCAATGTGCTTTTATTAAGTGTAATTTTGTATGGTGATTGCAACTACATTTGCACCAGCTGAGTGGTCAAGTGTGTTTGGGTCAGTTTCATTGTGGAGAAGCTTTCTGTGGTGCTTCTGGCTCCTTTCTATGGTGGCTATATTGTGCAGAATGGCACATGCAGACACTATCTGTGATGCCTCTGGTGACTCTTAAGCGCCGAAGACCGTTGAAACATGCCTTCAGGATGCCAAAGATCATCTCTAACTTTTACTATGGTTTTACTGACACATGAGGGTCATGATAGGGGGTTATTGTGTAGGTTTTGCTGTCCCAATTCAAATTAACAGTGTTTTGTACTGTACCAAGCGCTGACACAACATACTCACGGAAATTAGATTGTTATCTGTTAATTTTACTATTAATTTAAAGATTCATCTCACAGAAAATAATAATTTCACATGTTCACGTAATCTCTACCTGAACATTAAGGCTGTGAAAGGACTTTATTAACATATTAATCTGCCTCATGTTCTCCTAGAGAAGTGGAGATTGCAACATGTGTGCAGGCTATTGCTCCAATGACTCTATAGGGAATCCTATCATAAGATTAACCGAATAAAAAAAATTAAAATAATGCTTAACATGTACTGTATTGTATAGTACATTTGTGAAATTTGCTTTTTGAAAGAAAAAAAAAACGTGATGTCACCCTATCAATATTACCGGCAATTTTATAAAAACCCTCTCTTATGGACATGGTCAATAAATGAACACTATTAAACTATTAATGTACTCCTGCAGAGCGAGGACCACCTTGCGAATGGTTCGACAAACCGTGTTTTCTCTTAGATTCTGTGCATCACCGCAAGTATGTTTGCGTGTTGCGATTGCGTGGTGCAAGTATGCAAGCACTTGCAAAAAAAAAAACGCAACGCAATACCATTTATGGTAAAGTAAGTGCATGAATTCGACTTGTTAAATTATTTATGTGCGGCTCAAGAAGTTCGCAAAGATAAGATATTCCTTCCGCAGAAAATCTGTATCTTTGATACAAGTAACTATCAGGAAAGGCAAGGGGATTTTGTCCGGCTAAAAACTCTTTCTCTACGATGTGCTCGTCTAACAGTTTGCGCTGATGTCCACAGGATTTGAAAGAAAATGTAAAGCAATTGCAACCAACACTGGGAATTAGTTACGTCACCTATATGTTTCTTTGCTCACAGCTGATTGGTCAAACTTCAGTCTGAGATCTCGAATCCAGAACTTAACCTGCCCCGGAGCAGGTTAGCCGTGCAGCGTAAGATACCATGACAACGAACACCGATTAAAGCCGAGCTACTTTCATAGGACCTAAAACCCAGGGTTGGCGGAAACTAAGCTGAAACATAGCTGGCTAGCCACCTAAACCGGCTTCATGGTACAGGCCCCTGGAAGCTGTGCACACGCACACGCACACGCGCACGCACACACACACACACACACACACACACACACACACACACACCACACACACACACACACACACACACACACACACACACACACACCACACACACACACACAGAGAGCGCCTTCCCTCATCGCGCCACCGACGCTACAAAACCCATAAAAGCAACAATTAATATTAACAATACAGGTTGTGATTCGGAGAAGGAAGCTGATCCAAATAAACTCAGTACTGAACCTTCATTCAGTATCAGCCGGCTCGCAAATCCATACTTTATAGCATTTAGGTTTGTGAAGCAATCATCTTCAAAATGATGCGAACACAGAACAAGGTCAAAGTCCTTTTAGGCAGGTTCGGCTTCTGTGGTATAGTTGTATATATGAACTGTAGCCACTTAGTCTTCAAATGCTCCTCACTGGGCAGATGAAAAAAGTTTGCTTTTGCGTCACACTTCAAAACACAGCGTCTCGTCGACATGATGTTAGTTTTCCCTGGCGTCTCCGAACGCGATAAGTGGGCGTATCTTATTCAAATAACTTGTACAAGTGACGTCATAAAGTTAGAGGAAAAGCATCGTCCGTCGAACGATTCATATCAGCGACTCAGAGTCGACTCTTACTTTTGAGAGACAATAACTTTGTATACGGTGAACTTTCATGTTTAAAACTTTGCAGGATGTTTTCGTTCACTTAGATCTATGTTACACATGAAGGGCAATTTTCAAAAATCCATAATAGGTACCCTTTAAATGATTTGTATATGAATTTCAGTTATTTTCTACTAATACCATACACCATAGAGTGCCGAAGTTATGGCGTCACGTTGTAGGGCAACTCGGAAGCTAGCAGCGCATGGGTTCCCTCGATCAAAAAGCTATGCATTTTCCCCATAGACTTTTGGAAAATCGCAAAAAATAAGATCTGTGTTCAACAAAGAATTGTGACCCTTACACGTTTTGTCTATCAAGATAATCTTTACAAATTAATCCAAAATGTATACATTTTGAAGCCTAAATAAAGCCTTCAGATATAAAATGTTTTTTTTTAAAAAGTTGAAAAAAACCCACAAGCAGGTTTAACTGGTGTGTTTTAAAACGTGAAAATATTTAGAGGCTTTGTTAACCACAGACGATTTAGCAAAAACCCATTCAAAAAACCCATAGACTTTAGGGCGAGGGAACCGGAGGTGCTAAAATGCTAACTCACTTCCGCGTTTTGGCCTACAGAGTGACGTCATAACTTCGGCACTCTATTGCATACTTTTGTCATGTAAAACTCATATAAGACTTTTTTACAGATTCATATATGACGCAAAAATCCCCTACAAGTTGTATGTGTGCTATTTAGTATGAAAGGGGCCATAATCTGTCTCATTTTTTATAGGACATGTATTGGGCTTACATGAAACATAGAAGGTAATTCTGGCCGATTTAAGTAAGGAAGATATATGGTTGCTATATATGAACCATGCAGGTTTTCTTCATAGAGTTGGATTCTTGTTTATATTATTGAACCGCATGTTTAACAGTGCTAGTGTTCTTGGCCTCATCAAAGTTCACACAAGTCACAAAGTTTTCACTGGAGCATACCAACTCTGAAACAAGACCAAATATTAGCATGTAACATTTTGGAAACCTTTGTATTTTATGCATCTTTGATTTTGTTTGCATTTCTTCTGAAACACACTGCTTTGAAATTGTTTACCAATTTTTAACATCACCATTCTCACTCTATTGCAGTGTGTCTACTTTCCTTACACTTTGAAAAACAAACTTTGAAAAACAACTATGTTTTCCTGAATGTTGTCAGATGGTAGAAATGTCTTGCGTACGTCTCACACCTATCGCAGGTGTTGCCTGCACCAATCTACAGCAAAAGAAAACATTTACAAGAGTTGCGAATGAGCGTTTGTGTGTTGAAATGTATGTTATTAAATTAAAAATGCCACGAAACAAAAACAAGAAAACATCTTTTTTTTGTGTGTGTTGAAGTGACCCTCAAAATCGGTGCTTACAACAAAACACACGATTTGTCCGTGTACGATGATTTATCAGAAAATTACTTTTGCATATTGCATGGGTGAATTGTTCGCATTTAGAAAGTAGATAGGATGTATTTAATTTTGCACAGAATTTAAATTTTAAGTTAACTTTTACCAAATATTAAGATGTTAAAGTTTAGTTATAGACCTTAATTCAAATGTATTCAAATGTATTGAGTTGAAATTAAAAAGTGATATAAATATCGCATAAAACACGTCATTAACGAATTCAGGCAGTGTTTAAAAACTTCAATACCGGTAGTTATTAAGCACCAGCTGATTTAAGTTTTTTTTTTTTTCAAACAATGGGACAAAAGTAATTTTCTGATAAATCATCATACACGGATGCACTGTGTTTTGTTGTATGCACAGATTTTGAGGGTCACTTATAGAAAGAAGATTTATTGTCTTTGTTTTGTGGCATTTTTAATTTAATAAGGCCTTGACTATTTGATGTTAGTTTTTCTCTGGCTGCTGCTATAAGTGTTTGTTATAGGAAGAGAAAATGTGATCAAGTGTGTTGGCTACTTGTTGATTATAAAAGTCTTATCATAATAAAGTTTTTATGACGTATTTTTTGACGAGTTCTGCACGTCCGAAATACTGTAGATGTTCATGGAACCATACAAGGTTAAAAACCAGTTCAAATGTTTGCTTTAGTTGGTCTCTTTTGCCTTGATTAGTTTTTAAGTGTTTGTTATAGCAAGAGAAAATGTGATCAAGTATGTTGGCTACTTGTTGATAAATCAAGTCTTATCATAATGTAGTTGCTTGATTTCATTCAGTGGCTCCCAGAATGCATTGCGGCATGAAGCATGTCACCATTATTGAGATTCACACGCTGATTCTTGTGGTTTGAGTTCGTCTTAGTGAAACAACATAGTTCAAAAGTTGTAGATATTTTTTATATTATTATACAGGTTTTCTTATTTAAATAATATTGAATTTCATGCTATAGAAACATTACTATGATAATTTATATGGAATTAATAATAAACATGACAGTCTAGAATAGATCAGCTGATCAGAGCACTAAATGATGACTATATCATTATATGTTATCATCAAGAATATCCAACATATTTGATCACATTTTCTCTTACCATAATAAACACTTACAGCAGCCAGAGAAAAACTGACATCAAATAGTCAAGGACAAGAGCCCAACTAAAGCAAACACTGACCTCCACAATGGTGACTTCAAATGAAACAAATATCAACGTCTAAACCTCTGTCACTTCTCAATATGAACTTCAGATATCTGACGGAAATAGTCAAAGTATCTGTATTTTATGTCTGTGATTAAGAGCAGCACAAGAGGCTCAGTGGGAAACACTGTCTGAGCCAGAAAGTATTTCCTTCAGATATGGTTTCACTCACGATCCAAAGTTGTCTAAAGGTGTGAGTGGTTTCTTTTATTTTCATAATTTTTGGACAAACACACACTGTCTGTGAGTTGCTTTGCAATTACAGATGGAAATTACATTGAAATAAATATGAGTTTAATTGAATGCATCCTGAAAGTGATTATTTGGTCTAGAAACAGTATAAATCGTCAAAATGAGACCTTAAATGATGTTGAAAATATGTCCACAATGACCACATTTGAACTGGTTTTTAACCTTGTACGGAGGTTCGTCTATATCGGACGTGCAGAACTCGTTAACGTACGCCTTTTGGGACAAAGACGTTGAAAAGACATATTTTGAACATAATTTTGCTTAGTGGGTAGTATTAACTAACAAGAAACTCTGTTGAAGATGGTACACTGTAAAAAATATTTTAGCAATTTAGTTATTTCAACTTATTTTTTTAACTAGATTGTCCAGACAACAAGAGATTTTAAGTTGTCTTGTCCTCAACTTATCGAAATAAGTTAGTTAAACTAAAAAAAACCCATGCAAAAAGATAACTCAAAATAATGAGTTAACTTTTTTTACAGTGTAGGTCACTATTAGCTAACAAAGATGGTCAGGTGATACATCACTCATCATCATCATAAAAGAAATATTTACTAATGTGATCAAAAGTGGTTGCTTAATAGATTTTCATTAATCTGCTTTCTTGCTAGAGATCAAATTATTCTGAATTAAAAATTGTAATACATTTTAAGAAGAAAAAAAAAAACTTTAGATACACACACAAACATCAAGAATCAGCATATGAATCTCAATACATATTATGCTACTGTTGTTGTTTATCTGTAGTGGTTGATGAAGATGAGTGTCATTAGTGTCATATTGTGAGAAATAAGGCCTGTTCACACCAAGGACGATAACTATTAAGATAACGATAAAGATATAGTTCTTAAAATCGTTCTAAATATTAAAGATAGTAGAGTTCACACCACAACTACTGAAAATAGGCATAAAGAAGTGATATTGTTGGAATCCCTTTCAGAATGATTTTTCTTCAGCTGATAAACGTGTTTTGGATATTGATATTTACCTGTCTCAAAGAAATATTATTTGCTTGTCTTTAAGTTAATGCCATGTAAAGATGTTTAAATGCTGATTTGAAAGAACCTGCATTACTTCAAATTAAGTTAATGTAGAAACAAAATGTATTTGACTTCCTCTTTTTTGTAGAGGATGAGATAAGCAAAAGTTTTGAAAGTTAGGTTCTTGAACTTAATGTTTTGTAACCAACCACAGAGATTATCAAGATGATACACGGGGTGAACGTGTTGAAACGTCCTGCGGAGATGAGATAGACGAAGACCACAGTGAAGAAGAGCAAGAGTGCTAGAAGAAGACAACAGCATAAACGACAGAGGAAGGACATCCAGCTTATCAAGCATGATATGCAGAAACATAACTCATCTCAATAAGTTTTCTCGACAAAATTACCAATCCAGTTTATTCCAGTTTGTAAAACCAGAAGCTGGTTATTATAACCCAACTGGGTAATTTATCAGAGGGTGCATAATTTCTACTGTCAGTGAAATTTAACAGCGTGTTCATATGGAAACCATAAGCAGGGTGTTAAAGAAACACAGACGCAGGCCAAGTTTACACAAAGCCGGAGAAACGAATATTGTAAACGGGCGCAGTGTTAGAGTTAATTCGATACTTAAGTGATTAATTGAGTGATTATTGTTTGATTATTGAAGACACCTGGGCCCATACCATGAAGGTAGCTGAACAAACTCAGAGTTACAGGATTAGTTTTGAGTTGACAAAACCAAACCGATGCAATCAGGCTTTATTGGTACCATGACGCAGCTCATCAACTTTCTCTGTCAACTCAGGCTTTGATCTTAAGCTATGATTACTCCACGAGCGCGTGCACATACCAAAGTGAAGTTGGCACCGAACAACCAATCGCGTTCGATATGGATAGAGCGAGAGCGATACTTTCTTTCCGCGGAGGAGCAAGAGATAATCATTCAGAATTACGATGAATTTAAATATGTATTACAAGCTCGAAACAATACGGTCTCTGCTGCCAAAGCAAGAGAAGACTGTTGGAGAAAGATTGCTGATTGCGTTAATGTGTAAGCTAAATAAATACGTTCTTTATTCATGTGAAATGATGTATATATAGGCTATGAATGTATGTGTGTGTAAAATATAGCCTATATTTGTATAATATATAAAAAAATGTGCATGTATATACCTGTAAGGATTAATATTCATTGATTTTAGATGCAACTCCAAACGTTTTTGGCAGCTGATAAAGACAAAATATAAAAATATAATTAAAAGTAGCCTAGTAAGTATTTATTTACACACAACCTTTTATTATTTTTTTATTTGTTTGAGGCAAACCGAAAAAAGAGTGAAATTCAGAAAACCAGTGGAGGGCCACTCCTCCAGAATACACTGAGTTGGCTCTGATAGGAATAAGGGACGGCCGATTATGGATGGGATTACAGGTGCTGTACAATCTGCCCCTGGTGCTGGCTCCTCTAAGCAAGTAACACTGGGTACGCGGTACATTACTATTTTAAGTTTTAAATATGACTGACTGTATGTTCTGCAGTAGAGGGAAATGCAGTGTCCCTGTTGAAGCCAGCACACACACACAGTCTCCCACACAGAGGTCAGTATGCAGCAGACAGAACACCAGAAACATATGGGCCTACTTTTATTTATCAGGGAGGAGGAAATGATGAAGACACTCTGTGTTCTGGGACAGTTGCTGAGGTGAATGCACTGGGCTTTTTATTAAGGCAAACATTTGAATGTGTGGCATAAAACAGGGACTGGCCCAAGTTACACATCTATTTTATTGTAGGATTTTTCACAACCTGTCCCAGAAACTAAAGCCTCTACCTCAACAGGCTTCAAAAGAAATGTGAACGAAGGATTTAAAACCATTGACATACATTACAGGTGTTTGTCAAGGACCTTTTTGTGAGTTGATTAGCCTCCCAAAAACTTGTAATGATTATGTTTGTGGTGGAATTATGTTTCAGGTGGAAACAGACTCAGTCAGGGCCCTTTACAAAAGGAGCCTATAGAGCTAGACTGCACACTAAAGGAGCCTATAGAGCTAGACTGCACACTAAAGGAGCCTATAGAGCTAGACTACACACTAAAGGAGTCTATATAGCTAGACTGCAGACTAAAGGAGTCTATAGAGTTAGACTGCACACTAAAGGAGCCTGACTGTGAGCTGAGGAGGCTCCACATTTAAAAAATAAATGCAACAGCTAGATTAAACTGATTTCAGTGAACTTATTAAACCAAGTAACACTTTAGCATGAATATTTATTAATGCAACTTTCTATTGCTTTCTTTCTCTCTCCCCCATCCCACAAAACCAATAAAACAGTTTGAGACCTATCTGCAGTTCCAATGTGCTTTTATTAAGTGTAATATTGTATGGTGATTGCAACTACATTTGCACCAGCTGGGTGGTCAAGTGTGTTCGGGTCAGTTTCATCAGGGAGAAGCTTTCTGTGGTGGTTCCGGCTCCTTTCTATGGTGGCTATATTGTGCAGAATGGCACATGCAGACACTATCTGTGATGCCCACTCTGGTGACTCTTAAGCGCTGAAGACAGTTGAAACGTGCCTTTAGGATGCCAAAGATCATCTCTAATTTTGACTATGGTTTTACTGACACATGAGGGTCATGATAGGGGGTTATTGTGTAGGTTTTGCTGTCCGAATTCAAATTAACAGTGTTTTGTACTGTACCAAATTTAACTAGCTTTCCTCAAAGCGCTGACACAACATACTCACGGAAAGTAGATTGTTATCTGTTAATTTTACTATTAATTTAAAGATTCATCTCACAGAAAATAATAATTTCACATGTTCACATAATCTCTACCTGAACATTAAGGCTGTGAAAGGACTTTCTATTAATATAATCTGCCTCATGTTCTCCTAGAGAAGTGGACATTGCAACATGTGTGCAGGATATTCCTTCAATGACTCTATAGGGAATCCTATCATAAGATTAACCGAATAAAAAAATATTAAAATAATGCTTAACAAGTACTGTATTGTATAGTACATTTGTGAAATTTGCTTTTTGGAAGAAAAAAAAAATGTGATGTCACCCTATCAATATTACCGACAATTTTATAAAAAGCCTCTCTTATGGACATGGTCAATAAATGAACACTATTAAACTATTAATGTACTCCTGCAGAGCGAGGACCACCTTGCGAATGGTTCGACAAACCGTGTTTTCTCCTAGATTCTGTGCATCACCGCAAGTATGTTTGCGTGTTGCGATTGCGTGCAAGTATGCAAGCACTTGCAAAAAACGCAACGCAATCCCATTTATGGTAAAGTAAGTGCATGAATTCGACGTGTTAAATTATTTATGAGCGGCTCAATAAGTTCGCAAAGATAAGATATTCCTTCCGCAGAAAATCTGTATCTTTCATACAAGTAGCCTAACTATCAGGAAAGGCAAGGGGATTTTGTCCGGCTAAAAACTCTTTCTCTACGATGTGCTCGTCTTACAGTTTGCGCTGAGATGTCCACAGGATTTGAAAGAAAATGTAAAGCAATTGCAACCAACACTGGGAATTAGTTACGTCACCTATATGTTTCTTTGCTCACAGCTGATTGGTCAAACTTCAGTCTGAGATCTCGAATCCAGAACTTAACCTGCCCCGGAGCAGGTTAGCCGTGCAGCGTAAGATACCATGGCAACAAACACCGATTAAAGCCGAGCTACTTTCATAGTACCTAAAACCCAGGGTTGGCGGAAACTAAGCTGAAACATAGCTGGCTAGCCACCTAAACCGGCTTCATGGTACAGGCCCCTGATGTTAATGAGCAGAATCACTGAAGAAAAGAGAAACACAATAACTACAACTGACCAGCTTTAGATGAAATCAACTGAAAAGACAATAGGAGAGAGCGGGGCACAACACATTTTGGTTTTGGCTCAACTGTTAAAAAAGTCATTTTGATCTTTTTATTTTTACACAAGCAACATACACATCCCTGCTACAAATGAACAGTTTTTTTCTAGGACCTACCATTTTCGTACAGTTGCACTGAAAGTGACAGACGTGCAAATGTTACAGGGTCATTCTACGGAAATGTCCATTTTTCTGTCCCTATAGCCTTTACAGAAATATTACACTTAAAAAAACACTTTAGAATTACAATTTCTTTACATTTTAAAATAAAACAACATGTTATTTGAACAATTACACCTTCTTGAGGTATCAATAGGCAATATTTTATTTTTTATTAATTTTATAGAATTCCAAGCACCACAGAACTGCTCGTCCCCACAGTCATGTACAGAGGTAAAATGCTTTATTTTGAGGTCAATAACAGATTTTTACACCATTTAAAATACAATAATGTATACATAACTATCTAATATATTATGTAAATGACATGAAAAAAACTAAATGCAGAATAAATATTATAAAATATATAATGAAAGTAGAGGTCCCCTGGAGTTGTGTCACTGGTGTTACCGTTAAACAAAAATCTCTTATTTTGAAATAAAGATCACACTGATGACATCACTTGACTTCCTTCTTCCAGTTTCCTGAATATCTATGAAGAAAAGCCCATAATAAATCCTCTGTCTCTTTTCAGTTGTCAGAAATATTCTCATTTGTCTCATGATTTCATATGAAGCTTTTAGTTGAAGTCACTGGTGTGACCTACTTTACTGTTAGGTAATTGTAAAAAAATTAGAATACAAATGGATTAAACTACTTAATTTAGTTAGTATACCATGATTGACAACATGTGGTTTGATACCTTGCAGCAGCCATTTTGTAAAATGAATTTTTCATGAAAATTGTCACTGGTGTTACTGTCACTGGTGTTACATTTCTTATGGGTAACACCAGTAACACCAGTGACTCCCATTTATAGATAAAACTTTATTCAAAGATATTAATTTAGATTATATGCCAAATGTAACAATTTAGTCTCATCTACTTAATTATTGTTGAAGAATAATGATCTTTGGTCTTTTGCATGTCATTGGTGATTCATTGTGTCACTGGTGTTACTGTCTTTTTTTCTGTCACATTAAATACAATGCCACATGTGACATGATAATAATTTTACATCCATTTACTTATGCTACACTCAAAAGTTAAGATTTAAAGGATTGCATCATTACTTGATTTTAACTGGTTTTCAAATATTTTCATTGTTATAGCAAATACAAGGTTGCGGAAACGAACTAACCTCATTCAAGCACACTTTTAACAAACCTGATTAAAATAAATAAAACATAGTCTCCTTATTTGTTGCATTATTATTATTATTTGGTAACTCTGACTACATGAGCTGAAAAAAATTTGAAATAATTTTTCATAAAAACATTTAATATTGCCAAAGTAGTAAGGTAACACCAGTGACAAAAAAATGGTACATGCGGTCTTTAAATAAATGCACAAAAAATTTTAAAAAATCATTAAGCTGTCATTTATGCGTATTCATAAAGTCAAAGGGTAATCCAATAATGTGGTGTAAGTTTAAATGTTAGAAAAAGAAATAAATTTTAAGACATCTTGCCATACCAAAAGTGGACGTTTTTGTAGAATGACCCTAAAATTTACCCCATGGAGGGTTAATTGTAACAGACAGAGGGGTTAGTTGTAACATTTGTGTGTAACACACATAATTCAGTTCCCTTTCGTTGTCACTCCGAGTTCCGTCGGATGACGACGAATAGGGGTTTCGCTTAGAAGCCTATCACCTTCGAGTATTTAAAAACGAGCCAATGGCAAAGAAATGCCATGGGTCTGCGGAAGCGCCTGGGCCCGGAAGAGGCTAAACGTCACGCGTGACGTCAGACTTAACAACCGGATAAAGGAAGTACACAGGCAAGACGCAGTATGTTTTTGCTTTGGAGCCAAGAGGTTCTCTTCACTCCTGCAGCCTGAATTCTCTCTGAGTGTCACCGAGTATTCTTCGAGACGAGCAGCTCTTCAGTCGGTGTTGGTGCAAAGGCGATTTTGCCAGCGAGGTTCACATTCCTGCCTGCTGATCTGTGGAGTGGTCTGCATCCAGCGTGTGTGTTTCTCCCTGGCCCCTTCAGCACGGGCTGCTGAGCGTCCTCTCACAAAAAGAGCTTGCATGTGACACGTCTTTTAAAAGACGCTCTGTCCGTGTATTTCTGGTAGGGCTGGGCGATATGGCCTAAAAAAAAAATCCCCGATTTTTTGACAAAAAATCCGATTTACGATTTAAATCGATTTTTTTTCTCTCCCTACTTAAAATCAATCCTCAGATGACAAAGAAATTGTTCAAAACAAGTTTTTACTTTATTTTGTTTTGATATTCCCTTCTGGGATATTATCTGGATTAAAGTGCAATCAGAAACAACAAGCCAAAAAGACCAGAGGGTCCTGTCATTGTAAATAGCCTAGTGTAAATGTAACATAACATAAAATGGGTGGATTGGGGGGGATGTGTAAAGAAAAAAAAACTTGCATCACAAGAAGTTTATTGTGATTGTCAAATTATTTGGTAACTAAACATCATTTTATCAAGTTTATTAACTATGTAAACACAATGTTTACATGCATAAAGACTGGTATGCTACTGTTTTTATTATTGCTTAACAGAAATTTCACAATTTCAATTCAATTCATGTGATTTTGATTCTGATATTGATTCAATATCAATTCCTTTGGATAAATATTAGGTACAGTAGATATGTTAATGTGTTATGTTAATTGTTCTCCAAAAATAAATCACCTAATGCTGTAAACATAGAGCCCTGTGTCAGCTGGTATTATTAAAGGTTAAAACTAACTCAAATTAAACATAATGCGTTTTTTATAATAACAAACTACGTTATAATATTTTAATGATATAGGTAAAATATAATAAATGTGTAATATAGTTATCATATTTAGCCAAATACTCCTCTCTAGCCTATTGCAATTATTTTAAGTCCAGCTAACATGCGTGCTATGGGTCATTAAAAGGCATCCTGAGGTAAATGTAACGTTACGTGACACATGTTGTTCTCCAGCTGTTTTATGGACATCTTTCCGCGGTTGAAAAACACTGATGGATTGATTTTATTAGCTACATTTGGGTAAGTTAGTAGTGAAGAGTAACAGATGATCGGTTCATGTGCCGCTTGAACTGAGATCTGTCAGCGATCTTTCACGTCACATTTACAAGCGCCAAAACGGTGTTTATTGTTGGAATTTCGTAATAAAATTAACAGAATCTGAGAGCCGAGAATCTGTTTCATATCAACAGTAACCTGTTCTGTCTTGTATGTCGGTGTCAGTGTCCTCTTTGCTTCGCGATGTTTCTCTGCGTGAGGAAATGGATGTGTGTGTGTGAGAGCGTGTAAAAAGTGACAATTGCGTGTCTCTCAGTGAACTCGTGAGAGTTGCCGGCCCTGCAGATTCAGTTTGTAAATGTTTTCGGCGGGTGTGCTTCTGCTGCCGCGGTTTTGTTCATTTGCCATGTTGTTTTTGTATCTCTATCATGGCAAGCGCTGAGCGCGGTCGGAACTACGGGAGCCCATATGGGCGCGTCGGCGGTTGTTAAAGAGAAAACCGATTTTCATTCAAAAAAATCGGCGTAAACTCGCGTAAGCTACACATTCGAGTTAATCGATAAAATCGATTTATCGCCCAGCCCTAATTTCTGGGTGCGATAGTCTGATAGATTCAGCTGATGGGCGCGAACGCTGTTATGATGTGTTTGGGCTTTGATCACGTTCAGACACCGTTCGTGGATGCATCATGTTCTCACTCGGAAACATGATCATCGCAATGTTTGGTCGAGACTCGATGACCTCACTTGAGCGAGAGTCCCCTCATCCACACCCCGATCTATTTTCTCCACGAGAGGGAATACTTTGGCTGGTGGCCAGGGTGACCAGAGGCAGCTGATGTGTAACAAACCCGACGAATTATCCGCGGTTCTCACGCCCCTCCTTCCTGTGTGGTTTCCGGATGAGTTTGCTGAAAAAAAAAAAAAGAAAAAAAAAAGTTGCGTCTCATCCGGCGCCCCAGCAGATGAAATCATGTATATCGCCGCATCACAAGGTGAGCTGGAGTCCTCTGGACATGATGGTTCGTGTGCATTGCTGAATCTGATTCAGAGTTGACAGCTATGCTTTCCCGGGCCACCGCGAGTTCGGGCTTGTGTGGTATCTTTCACCTTGTCCCAAGCGCTCAAGGCTGATGATTGGTATTGTGGGCGGCGACCCCAATTCCTTTCTACTCGGATGTGCATGAAGAGGCCATGAGTTCGTGGGAGTCTCCTTAATGACTTTTCGCGACTGCTCAACTGCCTCTTCCGCCTTCTCTGCTCTCGCAGAGGCCGCGGCTGAGGGTACACTGGGGTTCCCCCCGTGGAATGTTCTGTGGCAACACGTCTGTGTCCCCACAGCGCCTCCATCTGGCGTGGCGACCCTAAGCACCCCTCCAATGCCTGTAGGTTTTTTTTAGGGATGCATCGATCCGATACTCAGTATCGGTATCGGCTCCGATACTGCCATTTTTGCCGGATCGGGTATCGGTCAGAAGAGGCCGATCCAAATCCGATATTGTGTGTATACTATTGTGTTATTGTTAAGCCCCACAAAAGGTACAAAAACATTATAAAGCACCATAAAGTTTTCGTCCACTATCTTATAAGTGTTCTGAAGACATTATAATGTGAGATATAAATTAATATTTAAGTAATTAAATTCAAGATCACGTACACTTTTTTCCTCCACTGCGGCTCTCAGTCATTCCATTCAGCATTCAAACAGCGCGTCGCGTTCGGTTACGACAGTCAGCATGATGAAACACTCTCTAAGATGATTCAATGTTACTATTATTATACTTGATCTGTAGATAAAGGTCTATGGTTTCGGATTAAAACAACTTTATATTGCTGGACTTTATTGCTGTAACTAAATCAGGGTGTCTGTTAGATCACAGCACTAGAGTAGAGTCAGAGCATTATAATTGTTCTTCACACGCATAGTGACTGAAATTTAAAACTGTTAAAACGAAAAGGCTGAATAAACTATTGCATAGATAGATACTGTATAATACACTACGCATCAATATGTATTTCCTTTGTGCCTTGAACTTTTCAATCCGGATTGCGGACACGAAGAGCTGCGTGCTGTGACCAGGGTTTCCAGGTCTGCACAACAATACCAGCCCAATCGCTCATCAAAACTAACCCAATCACGACCAAAAATAGTCAAATAGCGTTCCCGGGTGTTTCCTCAATAACAATCATGTTCCAGTGGGTAAAACAATCGCGTCAACCCGCGTGCACTAAAGTTACACAAACAACCCGCGGAAACAGTGCAGGCGCACACGGACCTGGCAACATTGGCTGTGACTCCGTGTTGCTTCAAGCGCATCATTCTGCGCTCGGGATGCGCATAAGCACTGTTTGCAGCACTGTATTGAGCCTTTCATATCATAATACTTTTGCGCAATGAAAGATTATTAATAGCCTTTCTTGTTCTGTCCTATCTATCATATGTTGCTGAATCGTTAAACAGCTGTGCTATGCATTTAAAACATGTCTCAATCTTATAGTAGCCTATTTTTAATAATTAATCTTTTTGATTTTTGTTGTCTTGTTTTTCATTAATGTATTTTACAACAATACAAAGAGCAATGTGTAATGTTTTACGAAATTTAGTGTTACCCACTAAATGTTTTTTTTCACTAAATGTTCAGATTTTATACAATAATTGTGCACTTGTGATTTTTCTAGACTAAATTTTACTGCTGAATTATCCACTAATCTAGTTTATAATAGCATTTTTGTCATAGATTATGATCATATATTTTTGGGATTTGTTGTTTTTCTCTATAATGAAGTTGTCTGTATAAAGTAGATTGTGTTTAACACAAAAGAGTGATTATCAGTTCAACACACAGAGTTATAGAAATTATACTTGATTTTAAAAAAAAAAACTGCACTGGTATCGGATTGGTATCGGTATCGGCCGATACTCAGAATTTTGGTATCGGATCGGATCGGTTTTGAAAAAGCGGTATCGTTGCATCCCTAGTTTTTTTGTCTAGGCAAATACCTATAGAAGCTGCGGGGCAGGCTGCCGCCTCACTGCATCCTTATGCACGAGGGCAGGGCTGGTTCAGGGCTCATCTAAGAGTTGCGTCCCGCCACCATTCTCGCTCTGAGCGTTGAAGGTGACCACATGCTCCCCGGGTCAGGTGGTGTCCACATGCGTGGCCAGACATTGGCCTAACCTGGTTGATGTGCGTGAGGCTGAGTGAACCCACTTCCTCAACTTCCCCATATCCCAGGCTGGCCTCTTCGGCGGCACAGTCGGGGACTCTGCCCAACAGTTCTCGGCCGCCCAGTAGCAGACTGAGGCTATCAAGCTTATTCTGACCCCGCGGCCAGCTGCTGCCACCCTGCCGCCGGCTCAGACACCTCAGTCCGCTTGCCGCCGAACGCACCCTCCTGCGACTTACGCCCCCTCCCGCCCGGCCCCAGCAGCAGCCTTCACCGGGCCGCGCCGTCGAGGTGGTCGCAGGAAGGCGTCCCAGTCTGCTCAGGCCCCGCAGCCCGCTTACGCCAGGCTAAGCGGCACTCCTGACGCGGACAGCTCTCAGATGGGCTACAGTTCTGTCGAGGAGGTGGTTGCAGGGCCACTCCTTCCCCCGGTGGAGGGCCGCGGGAGTATCCTTTCTTTCGCCGCTGGCACGCCAGTGGCTCTCGAATTTTGACAGAACTAATACCCCATCTCTGAGTTTCCAGAGTGTGCGGATGACAGTGTGTGCCCCTTACTAGCCTCACCACTCTCGTTCCCCTCTATCGCCAGACCCCTGTCAGAGCAGACCCCAGTGGAACGCACGTCCTTCCCTGGTCTCCTCTGTCAGGATGCGGTCTATGACGGTGCCCCACATCGGGACGCTTTTGCCTCCCTAGTCTGGGCCAGTCATACCACCTCGCTGCCTCACCGAGGGTACGCCTGTGGTTCCTAGGACCCCGCTGGTGCAGTTTCTGGGTGCGTGGCTTCGGCTCCTCCACCTGTTCCGCTGGGTTACCAGGACCATCAGGCTCGGCTATGCGATTTAGTTTGCATTATCTCCTCCCCGTATGGGGAGTCCGTTTACGCTGATCGGTGGCCATGCCCCTGTCATACGAGCGGAAGTCGCTACCTTACTGGCGAAAGGTGCGATCGAGTTGTCCCTCCAGCCGAAATGAACTCCGTCTTCTACAGCCCTTACTTCATTGTACCTAAGAAATCCGGTGGGTTACGACCAATGGTGGACCTGTGAGCGTTGAACCGATCCCTTCACAGGCTTCCGTTCAAAATGTTCTTAGCCAAACGCATTTTTGAATGCATTCAGTCTCAGGTTGGTTAGCAGCGATCGACCTGAAGGACGCCTACTTTCATGTCTCCATTTTTTCTTGACACAGACCGTTCTACGTTGTGCTTTTGAAGGGTGGGCATACTAGTACGCGGTTCTCCCATTCGGGTTAGCTCTTTCCCCTCGCGTCTTTACGAAGCTCGCCAAGGCAGCCCTTGTGCCACTCCGGTTACACGGAATTCGCATTCTCAACTATCTCGAATGACTGGCTTATCCTAGCTCACTCTCGAGACCGGGTTTGCGAAAACAGAGATCTAGTGCTTTAGCACCTAGCTCGTTTGGGCCTTCGGGTCAACTGGGAGAAGAGCAAACTCTGCCCCGTGCAGAGGATCTCTTTTCTCAGTATGGAAATAGACTCGGTCACCATATCCGCGCAGCTTACGAGCGAGCGCGCGCAGTCACTGCTGACTTGCCTGCGTCAAGTTCAGAGCAAGAATGCGGTTCCACTGAAATCTTTTCAGAGGCTCCTGGGGCATATGGCTTGCGCAGCGGCAGCCACTCCGCTGGGGTTGCTCATATGAGACCGTTTCAGCACTGGCTCCGCGATCGGCTGTCTCCCTTCACCCTCATAGTTTATGTTGCCGCTTCACCGCACATCATGTTGCAGTTGAGGGTTAGTCCATTGGGAAGCACGACCTGATCATCAGGTTCTTGTGAGGAGCCAGGAGACTGAAACCTCCTCGCCCTCCTCTCTTACCCTCTTGGGACCTCTCAGTAGTCTTAACTGCCCTGAAGAGTGCTCCTTTGAGCCTCTGCATTCAGTTGAGCTTAAGTTCCTGTCGCTTAAGACGGCGCTCCTGATTGCACTGGGCTCCATTAAGAGGGTAGGGGACCTGCAGGCATTTTCCTTTGACGAAGCGTGCCTGGGATTCGGACCGGCTAACTCTCTAACTCTCGTGTTCCTGAGACCCCTGTCTGGATATGTGCCCAAGGTTCCTACCACTCCCTTTCGAGATCAGGTAGTGAACCTGCAAGCGCTGCCCCTGGAGGAGGCAGACCCAGCCTTGGCATTGCTCTGTCCAGTACGCGCTCTCCGCACTTATGTTGACAGGACGCAGTGTTTCAGGACCTCAGACCAGCTCTTTGTCTGTTATGGTGGGAAGCTGAAGGGAAGAGCTCTCTCGAAGCAAAGGTTGTCTCACTGGATAGTGGACGCCATTGCTTTGGCTTACCAGCAGCAAGGTCGTCCGTGCCCCCTTGGTGTGAGGGCCCACTCCACCCGGAGTGTGGCCTCCTCTTGGGCTCTTGAGAATGGCGCCTCACTGACAGACATCTGCAGAGCTGCAGGCTGGGCGACACCCAACACATTCGCAAGATTCTATAATCTCCGTGTGGAGCCAGTATCCTCCCATGTACTCGCTTCAACTAGCCGGTGCTAGGATCAGCTCAGGTGTCTTCGCTTCCTCGCCATTCCACTCCACGGACTGGATCAGTGCGATTATTCCTTAGGTGAGTTTCCCCGAGAAACCCTGAGTTCCTCCAGCACTGTTGACGTCAATGCCAGAGTTATGCCTCCGGCAGCTTTCGCGTTTGGCTAGGTGCCTCCATGTGCATGGTTCCCCTCTGGTGACCCCCACATGTGTATTTCTCTTTGAGCATGTGTCTTTCCCTTGGCAAGCCACCTTGCCACCCCTGGGGTTGAAAGATTCCACCCTACGGGTTGGACACTCCAGTGTTCTTCCATATGCACCCCTCCGGTCATATGTGTATTCTGTAGGACCTCCCTTCGGGTAGGCATTATTTTGCATATTTCTACTGAGATATGCTACCCAGTGTACCTTGGTATTCCTGTGTTAAGATGGAGTCCTTTTTCCGTGCTAGTGCACGACAGGGAGCTCTCACTGGCGCAGGGCACTGGAAGATAGCTATGAGGTGGCGTGATTAGACTGATCCCCCATTCGTCGTCATCCGACGGAACTCGGAGTGACAAGAGAAAGGGAACGTCTCGGTTACGTATGTAACCCTTGTTCCCTAAGTAGGGAACGGAGACGTTCCGTCTGTCTGCCACTTCCGCTGTTCCGCTGGGAACAAGTTCAGTCTTGGCTCCTCAGCAGGAAAACATACTGCGTCTTGCGTGTGTACTTCCTTTATACCCACGTGGTGGGGCGGAGTTACATTATGCAAATTCCGCAGACCCATGGCATTTCTTTGCCATTGGCTTGTTTTTAAATACTCGAAGGTGATAGGCTTCTAAGCGAAACCCCCATTCGTCGTCATCCGACGGAACGTCTCCGTTCTATTTTACCTTTATATTTTGATATTGTTTGTGCATCTGTATATAGATATCCATACATCCATCCCTCATCCAATTATCCTTCTATTATGGATCAATATCATGGATAGAGGTATAGGAAAGACTGCTGCACAGTTTTGCAATAAATAAATAAAATCATCAAATATTGTAATTGCAATTGAATTATATTTGTGTGTGGCTGCATGCAAAATTATTATTATTATTATTAATAACAGTAATAATAATAAATACGAGCTCAAAATCACATTTTAAAGGGTTTATTGCATGAAAAACAGGCTATATTTTTAATAATTAAACAAGTGATCAATGCATAGTAAACAAATGTGGAAAAAAATCATACTTTGACATTTAAATTCCAACATTGTTTGTGAAAGTCCAACAAAGTTAAATATGGCAAAATAAATATATAAATAAATACTCAAACCTGAAAAGTTGTGTGGCTCCCTGTTTTCCTTTTAATTATCGTTGCACACTTGGCGGCTTAGTTGTAACACTGTGCTACAACTAACCCTGCAGTGTAAAAAATATTTTAAGCCTAGCTAACAGTTGCTAAGTTGCTGATATGTTTCAAAATGGTGCTATGTTTTAGCCAACAAGACAGTAATGAAGGTAATATAAAGTTAGATTTGGTGACGTACACACCTAACTCAGAAACTGAAAAAAAGTGATGATGAAAAAATTTACTTGCATGGTGTCAAAAACACTATGCTTCTTCATGAAATCTTATCAAAACATTCCACAAATCCACAGGAAAACGTCTTCTGGCAGCGAGAGAAAAAGAACGGAAACACAACCTGCTCGACCCTGACTAACTATGTAAAAGGTCTGTGTTACATTTAACCCCACATTAGGTTGTGCCCCGTGCTCTCCTAAATATATTTTATTACAAACCAGACTGACTTTATTTCTGTCATTTGTCTACAGTTCTTTTTGAGAATTAACAGAGGTTTAGATCTTGATGTTTTATTGAAAATGTTTGGTCACCATTAGTGATCATTGTTGCATTTAGTTGGGCAGTTTGACTCATTGCTTTTGTTGTAGAAATTTTAATAGTCATTTATTCCTAATCTATTCAATATGTAAAAGTATATGTGTGTACGTGCTTGTGCGTGACGTTTCAGGAATATATGGGACAGGACATCTTGACCTTAGGAATGGTCAGATTTGGCTAGTTTATTCCAGTACCAGTTTGTGTCCTTAAGTAGAAACTGAACAGCAGTGGGGACCTTATCTGAGTGGGGGAAAAGTACAGCCAGTGAGAAGGAACCTTGAAAAGAGTATAAAAGCTGTCTCATGTCTTCCTGGTGCGCGCCACTCACGTCACAGGGTAACTGCTGTGAATGCGACCGGGCCTATTCTTGCAAGAATAAAATACTTCTCTTTTTATTAATTTGGCTCTGAGTGTCTCTTACGCAGTGATGATGTTTAACAGAAGTTTTTGCCACAACAATTTGGTGTCAAAAGTGGGATTCCTTGGCAATGCCTTCTGGACCTGAGAGCGGACGGTGTTTGGCCACCTGGACTGAGCAGTTCCAGCTCTACCTCGTAAGTTTCAGAGAGAGGGGCCGACTGCTATCAGGCCAGGAGGGGCTCCACTGGAATCAAAAGAACTCAAAGTGGCATATCTCTGGGTAAGATAATTAAATTCAGTTTAATTGGGGGGAAGAGTGAAACTGAACCATATTGGCTGAGGGCTGTTTCTGTGGTACGTAATCTGAGATTAATTGAGATCTATACAGATCAAGAAATTTCAAACAGATACGAGGGAAAATATTCTGAGATTAATTGAGGTCTGTGACAGATCAAGAAATTTCAAGCAGATAAATAATCTGGGATTAATTGAGAACTGTGACAGATCAAGAAATTTCAAACAGATAGGCAACCTGAAAATTAGTTGTTCCACCACGGAGCAAATTGTTTTTAGGTGCTGAGGCTAATTGGGGGGAACCAGAACAGTCATAACAGATTTTTTGGTGAACCATAATTAGGAGGGCACTAATAGTGCAACCCGACCGATTTGGGTTAAAAGAAAAATCGGGTCTGTTGGGGACGCCTAACAGATCAGGAAAACGCGCGTTGAAGAGAAATCCACAGAGAACAGAGAAGCAGCCAGTATGGGGATGTCTCAAAAGCAAGCTTGCGAAATTTGGTACACCGGTTTTCTGTCAAATGAAATAAAATTAAGGGCAGAAATGTATGATATTGAGCGCCACTCACTTCACAGAATGTAACGGCTGTGATGGCGACTGGGCCTTCTTGCAAGAATAAACATTTCTCTTTTTATTAATTTGACTCTGAGTGTCTCTTACGCAGTGATGATGTTTAACAGAAGTTTTTGCCACAACACTTTTTATGTGAGTTTGTGGTTTTTGTAAAAGTGTTACAAAACACTTGGTGAAAATCTTTTAACAATGAATAACCACACTGTTAGGCTACTTGCTGTAAATAAAAGGTCAAATTCTGACAGTATCATATAATGGCGCTTTTCCACTGCATGGTACAGTACGGTTCGGTTCGGTACGGCACGCTTTGGCACTTTTCCACTGCATGGTACGGTACGATTCGGTTCGGTACGGCTCACTTGTGGTGCTTTTCCACTGCATGGTACGGTACGGTACGGCTCGCTTCGGCGCGCTTTAAATGGTACCTGATCTGTTGAGGTTCCAAGCGTACCATACCGGTACTAAAATGTGACGTGAAACACTGCAGATCACTGATTGGTCACAGACAGAATCGTCACTACCAGCGTCATTGGATTTGCGACACGAGACACTAAACCCGCTATACAGAGTCATATAACCAGTAGACAACAGCCAACATAGCACCTGTGTTTTACTTTCTTGAAAAAAAAAAAGAGATCAAAACTTTAAAAAATAAATGGCTGAATCGTGGTTGAGGTGCAGACGTTCCTCTCGTTGGTTGCCGAGGAGCAGGGGCAAAACGGAATGAAAAGGTGTTCCAAGTAGCTCAGCTCTTAGCCGCACACGGCTATCACCTGACCTACAAACAGTGTAACGATCAGTCCCACCCACTATGAAGGGGTACTAACTGCAGTGGAAAAGCAACCGCGCTAAAGCGAACCGAACCGTGCCGTACCGAGCAGAGTCGTACCACGCAGTGGAAAAGCGAAGCGAGCCGAACCGTTCCGCGCCGAGTCGAACCGTACCGAACCGAACCGAGCCGTACCTGCAGTGGAAAAGCGCCATAATTTTACATTAAAAAGGTAATCTACCGTAGAAAACATGCAATCTGGGTTATTTGTCGTTTAGCGTGTTCATATGGAAATGATCAGCAGGGTGTTAACTCTTTTTCAACTCTATTAACAAACTCCTTAAATGTAACAGTTATTCAACTGCTCCAGCTTCGTCTCACCTCTGTAATAGGTTTCTTAATTTTTTTAGCTCAAAGATTGAAAACCTCCGTAAACGTATCATTTCTACTCTTCCTTCACCTTCTTCTCTCACAATCACTCCTGAATTTTCTGGTACCCCCCTATCAAATTTTTCCATATTGGACCTTCATTCTCTTTGTAATGAGGTTTCAAAAATGAAAGCTGCTACTTCCATAGTTGATCCTGTACCAACTTGTCTGTTCCAATCATGTTTTGCTAGTTTATGTCCTATTGTACTGAATATTATAAATGATTCTCTGTGCACTGGTGTGGTGCCAACAACATTTAAAACTGCTGCTTTGACTCCTGTACCAAAAAAAAAGACACAAACGTTGACAATCTAAATAATTTCCGCCCCATTTCTAATCTTCCTTTTCTTGCCAAAATTTTAGAGCGAATTGTTGCTATTCAATTGCACTCCCATCTAGCTGCAAATAATCTCTATGAGCCCCTTCAATCAGGATTCCGTAAACTACACAGCACTGAGACAGCATTAGTTAAGGTTACTAATGACTTGTTAATCGCTTCTGATTCCGGCAGTCTCTCTATTCTTATTTTTCTTGATCTTAGTGCCGCTTTCGACACTGTTGATCATAATATTTTAC